>JPYR01000385.1:573-10878 GCA_000775305.1 Belgica antarctica
TGCAGTGGAAACTTGAGTGATGCTTTAAGAGACATCAGTAGTGCCCTGAACTTCTCTTACCACATCAATCTGTACTCTCCCCATAATACAGAATGGACATTGTTCCCTGAAACGAAAAGTCACATGATTCGGGACTCTCTGTCCTGAAACATTTTGTTCTCAAAAGGGATGACAAAGCTGCCTTTACAACCAAACCAAACCTTTCAAGATTTTGACACTCGGAGAATTGGAAGCCAGCTTTGTGGTCTGCATTACACCACTGGCGATCAGCATCGTCGTATTCGTCTTCGAATGGATGCTTACGGCTAAGGATCTCATAGTTTTCCTTTTGATTTTCCGATGATATTTCAAAATGAAGGAAAATGAACTTGAAAGACAAGCCGAGTTGACTAAATTGAAGATGATGGAGTGTCAATCAATTGTTAACGAACGTGCTTTCGATCAAAAATTCATAGTCGATATCTTACGCACAAAGCGAAGAAAGAGTAATGCACGAATAAGTTAAAATATTTTTGTCAAATTTTTGTCAAAATTTTTCTGTCAAATAATGTACCGTTGGTGCGGAAATAAATTTATCGATTTATTTGGTTTAACCACGTGTGAAATGTACGTTGCAAAGTTATTTGAAAACTATTGAAAACCTTCCAAATGTTTACAGAACCCTACAAGCGGTTGAACATAAACTGTTTGTTATTATTTTTTCCTTGAAATTGTGGAAATCAATGAGACCAATTGAAACCCAACTCATTTGATCAGCGCAACGCAATTTCAACATCAGGGCACATACGCTCGCCATGAAATTCTAAGTCAACATCAATCATTAAGACGTAAGTTCAAAGTTCGCGTTTTCCAATTGATTTTTTTTTTAAGTTTGATCTCGAGAGCTAAGAAAAGCGCGCCCACACTCCCAACAAGTAGATCTTATCACACTTCTTCTTGCTATTGTCTTTGCAGTGCATCCATTGAACATTAAAAACATCTTCCACGTCTTGTCGCGCCGACCGATCCCTACCAATGCGAACGAACATAACGAAACTTGCGATATTCTCTCGGTTGTTTGTCATTTTACTGCAATGCATATCGAACCATTTGCTCGAGGATCACGACGCTGGAGATGTTTTCAAGGCGCCGGTGGATCCACTGAAGAAGAAGAAATGTGATACGATTGTCGAAATGCTGCTCGGCGGCTTCCGAAGATGGGACGCCGAGTATTTCTTGCACATCTCGGAGCACGGCTACACTTACGAGAATACGCTCGCGTTCCTCCCGCTTTATCCGCTGTGCATCAAGCTGCTGCGATTCAGCGTGATCAACGTAACGCCTTTCTTGTCAGTTCGGGCACTTTCCCTGCTCATCGGAGTGACAATCAACGTGATGTTCTTCGTCAAAGCCGCGAACACGCTTTACGAGCTGGGCCGAAAGGTTCTTCGCGACGAACGAAAGGCTGAAATTGCGACTGTCCTGTTCTGTTTCAACCCCGCGTCGATTTTCTTCACGGCACCGTACACTGAGAGCCTCTACAGCTGGCTCAGCTTCTCAGTCATGCTCAAGTGCTTCGAAGACATCAACTCCGTGCTGATAATCGTGCCGCTCAGTCTCAGCATTCTGTGTCGGTCGAACGGGCTGATCAACATCGGATTCGTCGTGTACTATGGACTGAAAAAGATGTTCACGCAAACGACTGTGCTGTCGTTCATCACAATCTTCCTGAAAATCGTTTCGATTCTCATCATCATTGCTTTCCACTTCGGGCTGATGCAAGTGTACAACTACTACCTGTTCTGCCTCAAAAAGTCCTTCAGCTTCCCGCTGTTCATCAAAGACTATGCTGCAAAAAACGATTTCGTGCTGGCTGGAAATCGGACCGACGAGTCGGTGTCGCCGTGGTGCTCGGGCAATTTTCCAATTTCGTATTCGTACGTGCAGGATCATTACTGGGACGTCGGTTTCCTTCGCTACTACGAGTTTAAGCAGATTCCGAACTTCTTGCTGGCGTTGCCTATCGTGCTCATCATCCTAGTCAATTCGTTCAAGTATTTCCGACGGAACCAAGCCTTTTGCTGGCGACTCGGCATCGTCAACCTGAAACCGTCGGTTCTTCGCTCAATCACTGTTGGGGATCAAAACCAGTTTGTTTTTATCGTACACGCCGTAGCACTGACAATATTTTGCGTTCTGTTTATCCACGTGGAAGTCACGACACGAATGCTTTGCTCATCCAACCCGATGGTTTATTTCTTCGCCGCCGACTTCTTCTTAAAGAACCTTGATCAGCAGAAAAAGAAAGACGACAACATTGAAGTCAACTTGTTCAATATCAAGAGGCTCACTTGGCTTCCGAAGCTGATCCTTTACTACTTCCTAGGCTATTACGCCATCGGCACCGTGCTGTTCAGCAACTTTTTGCCGTGGACTTAAAGCTCTTCGCTCTTATTCGCTTATAACTTGAAGTTTTAGAAAATAAACGAAAACAATATTTTGACTTGTTGCTGGAATGTTTGGTTTTGTGGTGGAAACAAGAAGAGATTTCTTGACTAGAGTGGAGTTGTCTCCGAATAAAGATATTTATTAAATTTCTTATTAAAATATTTAAATTTATTCACTTCTAGATGGGACGACACGGTGAAAGACAGTCGAACTATGATAAAAGCCAATCAAAACACCACGAAAGACACTCAGACAACAAGCGACGACGAAGTTCATCGAATGAAGCTGACCGCAAGAAAAAACTTGCTGACAAAACCACCGAAGAAGAAGTTTATTTCTCGTTCCTGGACCACAAGCGGTTCTTCCATCGGCTGCTGATGGGTTACAACGTAATGGAGCAGTTAGTCGACGATGCATCGGATTTCTGGCTGTTTTTGACAAAGTATGAAGCACTTTTGAGAAGAAGCGGGCAGAGTGTGCTTGCTGTGCAAACTGAAGTGCCGGAATCTGATTCAGTCATCCCCAAAGAGTTCAACAAAGGTTTTTTGATGAAAATCAAGCTGAAACCATCGAAAAACCAGACTTCATCGTACAATGACGAGGACAAGTCGATCGACGATAAGAAAATTAAAATTTTCCTGACGATTGTCAAGCACTACCTCGACTTCAAGCAGAAAGAAAGATTTCAAAAGCTGAAAAAGCTCAGAAAGTTCCAAGCAAGCCTTCCGATCGCTGCCTATGAGAAGGAAATCGTTGAAGCTGTGAAGAACGAGTCGATTTTGGTGCTGGCTGGCGACACGGGATGCGGAAAGTCGACGCAAGTGCCGCAATACTTGCACCGGGCTGGATTCGACAAGATCGCTTGCACACAACCAAGAAGAATCGCATGCATCGGCTTATCCAAACGAGTTTCACACGAAATGTTGAGTGAATACGGATCAGTCGTCGGTTACCAGATCCGATTTGAAAAGCAAAAGACTGCAAAGACGAAAATCTTGTTTATCACTGAAGGTTTGCTGCTTCGACAGCTCAGTGACGATGAAAACCTTTCAAACTACTCGGTCATAATAATCGACGAGATCCACGAACGCAATTTGTACGGCGATTTTCTTCTCGGAATCTCAAAATGCCTGCTTCGAGCGCGGCCAGACGTGAAGATCGTGCTTATGTCAGCGACAATCAACATCAATTTGTTCGCAAATTTCTTCAAGGAAGAGCAAGCGAGAGTGATCGAAGTTCCCGGTCGTTTGTACCCAATCAAGCTGCACTTCATGCCGCACTTAGTGAACAAAGAACTTCGACTTGAGAAGAAGTCGAGAAGCGAGCGGCTGAACCCGGAGCCTTACATTCAGGTCTTGAACATGATCGACAAGAAGTATCCGAAGGAAGAGAAGGGCGATTTGCTGATTTTTCTGTCTGGTTTGAACGAAATCCAGTCGGTGGTCGACGCAGCGAAGGATTACGCCGAGAAGAACGAGAATTGGATAGTCCTGCCACTGCACAGCAGCTTGTCCATGCAAGACCAAGACAAAGTCTTCGATTACGCACCCGACGGCATGCGAAAGTGCATCGTCAGCACGAATATCGGTGAGTTTGGCAAAGTTTTTCTGAGATCTTATTTCAATTCCGTTTAATTTCAGCTGAAACTTCAATCACCATCGATGGAATCAGGTTCGTCATCGATTCAGGGAAAATGAAGGAGATGACATACGATCCGAACTACAAAATGCAGCGACTCAAGGAGCTTTGGATAAGCAAGGCGTCAGCTGAACAGCGCAAGGGTCGAGCTGGGAGAACTGGCCCTGGGATCTGCTATCGACTTTACGCTGAGAAGGAATATTCAGATCTCGATGCTTACACAAAGGCTGAAATCTTCAGAGTTCCGCTTGAGTCGCTGCTGCTTCAAATGATCTCGATGGGACTACCAAACGCCCGGCTTTTCCCGTTCATTGAACCGCCGGCGATGGAAAGCATCGAAAACTCGATTCTCTCTCTGAAACAGCTCGAAGCTTTGACTTCGGATGAAAAACTGACACCGCTTGGCAAAACTCTTTCGAAAATCCCAGTTGAAGTCGGAATTGGAAAAATGCTTTTAATCGGTTCAGTTTTCAAACAGCTTCAAGCCACGTTGACTCTAGCAGCGACTTTAAACGTTCAGTCGCCGTTCACGAACCGAGCTTTCAGAGACGCTGAGTGTGAGAAGCTTCGTCGCGACTGCGATTCAGACCACGGCGATCCAATCACGCTTTTGAACCTTTACAGAGAGTGGCTGCTTGTGAAAAAATCGCAAACCGAACGGTCGAGAAACTACGAAAGCGAGAATTCTAAGCGCTGGTGTCGGGTGCGTGGCTTGGAAGAACAGCGGTTCTACGAAATCACCAAACTGAAAGGTCAACTGGAGTCTCTGCTAAGGGAATGCCAGCTTCTGGAGACCGAAAGCGACGACAAAACCACTGCAGCTCAGCGATCCATTCGTGCAGGTGAGAAAAGATATCTTGGATCACTCAAACGTGCACACAAAATGGAAGCGCCGCGTCAACGCAAGCTTCTCCGTGCTGGTGACGAAGACTTGGACGGCGAAGCTGACGACGGCAAAATTGACATCAAAGATGTTGAGTTCCGGCTCACCAACGACTTTTCGAGGATCGACAACTTGGTGATGAGTGCGACCGCTGACAGCTGCGACTTGATCATGGTCAAACTGATTTTGGTCAGCGGATTGTACCCGCAAATCGCCATTTCCGACGACTTTAACTACTGCAAGTCGATGAACGAGCAGTTTTTCCACACGAAATCGAAGCCGTACGTGTCGATGCATCCGATGGGATATTTTTCGCAAAACTATCAAGTCTTGAACGTGCCCGAATGTGATGTAATCCCCAAGACAGGACTTTACAAGTCAAAACAGCCGTTGAGTGCAAAACATCAGCTTATCTGCTATCTTTCCATCCTCGAAACAACAAAGCCGTACTTGATGAACACCGTTCGAATGCCGGCCGCCCAGACACTTCTGCTGTTCGCTCAAGAAATCGACTCGAACATCACTTTTTCGAGAATAATCTGCGACTCATGGCTTTGCCTTGACTTTCCATTCCCAGAATCTGGCCAAACGCTGCTGGTACGAGCTGCAAACTTGCGCAAGCGATGGAACGAGCTCGTCACTCAGAAACTTACTGAAAGTCAAGTTGAACACGCTTCGAAAAGTCGCGAGTTTGAAAATCTGGAGCGAGACTTGGCGAACTTCATGAACTGCGAGATCTTTTACACCATCAAGAGACTCCTGCCCGCGGATCTAAAAACACTGTACAAAGGACGTCGCAATGAAGACTACGAACCGTTGCTGCTAGACCCAAATCCGTTCTCTCAAAACTTCACTTGCGTCTTGAACGATGTGAAAGGCGGAGTATTCGTGAACGAGAACATCACGTACGGATGGTGAGTTCAACGAAATCAAAATTCATTGTGCCAATTCTAAATTTATTCCACTTTAAACAGCATCGATGAGACGGACTGGAGCATGGCGATGGCTGAGGAAATCTTCAACAACGAATTTCAATGCCCCGGATGCAATGAAAGCTTCAACTTCACCAACATTCAAAAGCTTCAACACTTCGCTGTTTGCAAGAAGAAAGACGAAGAAGTGCCAGTTGATGACGTCGCAAGGCCAGTCGCATCGTCGTCGAACCAGAAGCTGTTCAAGTGCACGGTTTGTCTAAAGGATTTGTACTTGACTAACGTCGAAATCTTGAAGCACAAGAAAAGTTGTAGAATCAAGAAAGAAATTGAATAAATTGTCATTGTCGTTTTATCCGCCCAATGACGACGTAACTTCGAATGACTTAATACCACAGAAATTCCATTATCTGTCGGAGATTCGCGATAAAATTAAGTCTTTTGATAAAAACACACAGCGTCGACTCTTTCAGGAAAAAAACACAATCAGTGCTGAAAAGTTTTCTTTGCAAACTTGTCGTTTCAAGCTCGCTTCGGAAATCTAATTGAAAAGTAATTTGATCGCTTCATCATGGCATCGCCGTTTAACGCTGACAGTAATGAGACACTCTGGCTGGTCGTCGCCGTTGTGTTCATCGTTCTGTTTGTAGCATCATTCGCTGCGAACATCTTTCTTTGGATTGTCAGACGTAACAACTTGGTGAAGCTTCATGAAGAACTGCAGAAACGATACGCCGCCACTCAGCCCATCGGACCCTTCTACGGAGACACGAAAGTGTCGTACCTATAGAAAGAACGAAAATTTAACTTAAAACTCTGTTCACTAGATGGTAAAGCAGTTTGGCTGATAAAATAAAAGATTTCTGATTCATTGCCAAGATGGCATGTAAATAATCCCTTCGGTGTGATAAGAACCCGGAATTTTTTGTGAAAAAGAAGATCCGCTGATAAGTGAAGTTGTGAAAAGATTTTTTTTACTGAAACGTGTAGAATATTTGCCGACAATTAGTCATACATTTTACTCAAGTTGCATTAATGTTTGTATAAGAATTGCAACATTTAAGGAATATGGTTATAAAAAATCGACAAATAGGGTGCAAATCCGGTAAAGTGTCATCCAAATTCAAATTCGAATCAACCTAGCAGCTTTATCTGTAGAAGTTTTGACGATTTATAGAAACAAAAATAAGTCACCAAGTTGTATCGGGTGAACATTTATAACCCTAGCCTGGCACCCTAGTTTCCAACAATTTGACGTCGATGACACTTGATTGGTGCATTTCTAACTTCAAAAATCAACTTGGCTTTGAAATATTATGTTTGACTAGCTGACGGCATAGCTGCTTAACGTCTGAAATTTGATACAATCCTTGGCAACTTTGTATTTTGTTCAATACTAGGGTGGAATAGGGATAAATAACACTCCGCTCATTTTTAAGAACCACACAATTATAGACTTGATTTTTTCACTGAAAGAAGCTTAAGGATCTTGATTTGATTCAATGAAGAAATCAAGTTTCTAAGTTTTTTGGTTCTGATATTTATCCGTATTCCACCCTAGTATAAATTAAGTTTTAGGATTATTTCAAACTTTCACAGCTTAATTCCAACATAAATCAGCAAGCATCAACTGATATCTGATCTAGGAAACAACTTCAAAAGCCGTCAATGCCAATAAACACGTTATCATCGTCGCCTTGCTTGTTGGTTTCACACGCGGCTTTAATGTCTACCACAGTTTCGCACCAGTTTTGCACATAACTTAACCAATTAAACCACCAATCATAGACTTGACTTTTTCTAAATCTATCTAACTTTCCAAAAACTCATAACTTCCACTGGGAAGTCATTTCGTGATAAGACTTCCAAAGCAAAACGCAAATTGATTCGAAATCTGTTCGTTTTTTTTTTCGTGTTTATTTACTCTCACTAGTCGATTTTTACTTTAATAAGGCTTCTCGCGATCACTTTCCCGTGTCAGTTGGAATTGAGAGTTCGATTTGAACGGAACAACAAGTTAAGTGTTAGAAAATAATTAAAATGAGTTGCCCAGTCGGAAACTACAATGGGTAAGTTTCTGGTGATTTTCGAGAAGTTTTTACTGATCTTGTAGTTTGTCAGTAATGGAGATGCCGCCCAGCAAGGAACTGTGCTAGGAGCGGACGTTGGCATGCTTTACGGCGAATATTTGTGCCTCGACAAGATTTTAGCAGGTCAGCGCATGCTTTCGACCGTTCACGACGAGCATCTCTTCATCATTACTCATCAAGGTGAAAATAAACATTCAAATTAGCTTCAAATTCTTATCAGTTCCAAATTTTCAGCGTACGAGTTGTGGTTCAAGCAGATAATTTTTGAACTTGATTCTCTGCGGAATCTGTTCAACCGAGAGAACATCCAGGAGTCGAACACGCTGGAGATGCTGAAGCGCTTAAACCGCATTGTGTTGATTTTGAACGTGAGTTTTCTGCTATTTTTATCAGCGTCACACCAGGAAAGACGAAAAGTGCACTTACAGTCTTCGATAATCAATAAGCGCGAGAAATCAAACACCCGAAATAATTTCATTGTCGCTCATCGCAATTCCCAGAAAAACATTCAATTTCTCGCTGCTCGCGGCGAGAAGCCGCATAAAGTAGTTACACTACCATGAACCCGCGTCGTCTGCACATTCCGCTGTCTGCTACATGTGCTTAGCGTATATACATCAAAAGCGCAAATGTTTTCATGTTGAAAATCCGCTGACCTTTCACGTCGTCGGTTTCATCAAAAAATCTGTGAATGATAATGATTGTGTTGTGGCGAGCGTAAACATAGCGAGTGAAGAGTCATGGCATGCGCGCATTTACTTTTTTCTGTTATCAAAAATCCTCGGCGTCACGAGATGTACCTCCAAATTAATCAATTTTTAATAAACACTTGTATTTACGTGTTGTAGAACGTAATTCCCTTATCCTGCGATTAATTTGCAATTAGCATAAACAAAAATTGAGCTGAAAATGCAATTTAAAAGATTACATTTAAGAAAATTCATTCAAAACGATTAAATCACTCAAATAAACTGGATTTACGGTTCACTAATCAGCACCTCTTTCAGCTTTTAAACGACCAAATCCCGATTCTCGAGACGATGACGCCCTTGGACTTCATGGACTTCCGTGACCACTTGTCACCGGCGTCAGGATTCCAGAGCATGCAATTCCGTTTGATCGAAAACAAGCTGGGAGTGAAGACGGAACACCGCGTGAAATACAATCAAAATTACACGCATGTGTTTGGATCTGAACCCGGCGCACTTGACGCCATCATCAGATCGGAGAATGAACCGTCGTTAAGTGACTTAGTTCATAAGTGGCTGGAGCGCACTCCGGGATTGGAGTTGGACGGGTTCAATTTCTGGGGAAAGTTCAAGGACAGTGTCGAAGTGCTTTTACAAGAGAAAGAAACTCAAGCCAAGTTGGAACCGCTTGAACATGTAAGAAATTGTTGAAACGCTATGAAATTTGTTTTAAAACTTTAACTCCAGATCAGGAACTATCGTCTCATGGACATTCAAAAGCGTCGTGACGTGTACGAGACTATTTTCAACCCGACATCTCACGAAGCTCTGGTTTCACGCGGTGAACGAAGATTCACTTATAAAGCATTGCAAGGCGCCATCATGATCACTTTTTACCGCGACGAACCGAGATTCTCGCAGCCACATCAGATATTGACACTTCTGATGGACATCGACTCGCTGATTACAAAGTGGAGATGTAAGTTCTTACATTAACATTGAGATTTTTAGTTTAATGTTAACACATTTAAACTTGAAAAACTTTTTATTTTAATTTTGTTATCAACTTCTTAAACTTTTGATTTAAACAAAATTCTTTAAATTTTCAAAGCAACAAACAAATTTACATCAAACTTTAATTCCAGACAATCACGTCATCATGGTTCAAAGGATGATTGGATCACAGCAGCTTGGATCTGGCGGCAGTTCTGGTTACCAATATTTAAGATCAACTTTGAGGTAATTTTTTATTCAAAACTACAAAGTTTCCCGTTTAATTCCTTTTAATTTCCATTCAGCGATCGCTACAAAGTCTTCTTGGACTTGTTCAACTTGTCAACGTTCTTAATTCCGCGAGAATCCATTCCACCCTTGACATCTGAAATGAAAGAAGCCTTGAACATGGGCTGGAAGAAATCACAAAACGATGATTCATCAGCACACACGAACGGTCAAAGTTAAACACTGATAAGGAATAAGTTTTAAAAGGGTTGCGAAAACATTGAAACTGCCATAAAAAGCATAACAACTTAGTTACAAAAACGAGAAAAAACGTAACTGGCATTTTAAGTTATTACATTTTATTAAAAACTTTGACTAAGCTTGAAAATTGAAGTAAGAAAAATTGGGTTTCTTAAATAAATTTT
>JPYR01000385.1:14011-24142 GCA_000775305.1 Belgica antarctica
TTGCTTTTTTCGTCACTTTTCTCCCCAACAAACTTTGTGAAGCTTAACGTTTACATTTTTCTTTTCTTTTAGTTATTTTAAATATTTGTCTTCCCGTCCCTTTTCACTGGCGACTGAGAGTTTTGTTGAAGCTTTGATTAATGAGGCATTTTACTGCATAGAGTTATCAATAGAGTTCACTTTTAGAAGGCGCATCTTTGAAATTTTTACTTTTACTTTAATTAAATTTTATCACAAGTCTGTAACTTTTTTAAATTCCAAATCTCATCTCAATTCATGGTTGTATCACTTATTGTTTAATCTTCATGGGCCATGCTACCGATGCAGGTGGAAAATGCTAGTCAATACTTCAATTGACTTAGCTTTTAACTCCTGTAAGTGTAGAAAGTTCTTTAACTACTTATTAAGTTTACTTTCGCGAATTTCATTTTGTTTTGTGTTTGATTGCATAGTTTCGAGCCGGGATTAAAAGATTCTCGACTCACTGCGCACAGAGCGAGCTTTGTAAAACAGGAAAAGTATTTTTATTACATTTGTAAACTTAGTTTTGTCTTGTAAAAAGCCTAGCTTTAAAATTGCTTCTCTCTTATCTCCTTTTTGTATTGCTGAGTATAATGAAATATTTTAGATGCTAAAAGCAAAACTTTTGTGGAAGGAAAAGAAGAAGTTCTAAAAGGAGAGGTTTGCGAAAAACTTATCAAACATCGTGCTGGAATGTTTCGAAACTTTTAAAGTCTTTGTTTTGCGCTAAAGGGCTAAAGGAATGCCTTGTCCGAGTTTCAGGGATGTTAATCGTCGTCGGTTGACTGTGAAACCGGCAGTTTGGAGACAGTTTGTGAGTCAAGCTGGCTAATTTTAATTTGTATTTTATCATTTTTCAACTTCAGGGCAGTTTTTGCCTGCAGGAGAATTTTTTCTGTTGATGGGTCGGCATGAAGCTTGGAAGTTATTAAAAGGGATCAGTAAGGCTACAGGGTATAAATCTCGTGCCGGCCTATGTCAAGGGTTGACCTTTTAACTTTTTAGCTGCCTTAAATATTGGTTGTCTGAGCTGGTCCCAATTGTGACGAATAACTCTCAATTAAGCTACCGTCAACCATGACCTGCTTCTTTGGATATTGATCTTTTCGTCGGCTTCGACGGTTTAACCGTAAAACCTTGCTTAAAATACTTGCGCGACTTTTAACATCCCCGACTCAACGATTTCTCATCAATTTTCTTGCAAATGAAAAAGAAAAGGAAAAGTTAAAATCGAAATTGAATTAAATCGAAACCTTTTTTATCGCTACATCTTAAAATTGCTTTTTGGAAATTCTTATTCAGAACCATCATCATCTTCGTTATCCTTCTGATGACGCGTCAAAATCTTGGGCTAGAGAAATTCCCTCTTGCGTGTTGAAGTTGACGGCAGGTCTGAGTCGATGAGTCGAGTCTCTTCAGATTCGCTGTATTGCTTGGGAGGTGGAGCTGGTGGTGCCGGTGCTTTTCGTGTCTGCTTTCGACGCCTAGTTGATCAAAAGAAACAGAAATTTCTTAATACCTTAAGACATGCTTTCAATGCTGCTATCATCAAGACCGTTATTGTAAATTTTTATTCTTTTTGTTTGGATTAGCAGTCTTTAAAAGTTTAGTTCCATTATCAAACATGTTGATTAGCAATGCTAATTTAGCATCGTTTAAAAAAATAATTAGGGATTTTCGTTGAGTTACTTCACATTTATAAAGATTCATGTGACATAACTCACGTTGCACCCCATCAACTCTTACTTTCTTAGCAGAATTGGGCCGAGCCCGTTTCCTCCCCCCGTGTTTGGTCCGCTCGTTGTTGGAACGTTTATCGTTGGCGTTCCCGTTGGGGACGTCACTGATGCTTGGCTCGGGATATTGTCACCCGGCGAGCTTTGTTCCGATGAGTCTACAACTAATCGATTCACTAAGTCAGTCAGTAAATCTTCGATTCGGTTGATTCGTGTGGCCATTCTTTGCATTTCTAGGCGCACGTCAACCTTCATGTCCAGTACGGTCGATATCAAATCTCTTTGTGCTAATGTTGAAGGCTGTTCCCGCAGGCCCGTGTCGTAGCTGTCGGAGGTGGTCTCACGGGCTTTTGCCATCTCAATTTGTCGGTCACGTTCGAGCGATAAATTTCGTTCTTCTTTGGCCCGTTCCTTGGCGCGCTCCTTTTCGAGCGTTTCCAGAGCGATTGGATCCCGGTCGGCGGCTAATTGTGGTCTATGTTCTAGTTGAATTGACGCTCTGTGGGCAGTTTCACGCGTTTGACTGGTCGTTTCGCCTTCTCCACCTTCTTCGATCGTGTCTTGGCGGGTGAGAGAAGCCGGTCCCGGTGAAAGCTTAACAGATTTTGGAAAAACCTTAAATTTAGAAGCCATTGAAAGCAAGCGAAGCCAAAAAAGCAATTAATTTTATTGACGTACCTTGTTACCCTGACCGTTGTTGTTGCCTGGAATAGCGCTTGATCTAGCTTGTGTACTCTCGCGAAAGCTCTCTCGAGCACTTAAGCTCCTCGAAACGGCAATCTTTGCACTGCTATCGCTTGCCGAATCGACGCTAGAGCTGCCCAACAGTCGTCCCCATTTGCTTCCAGCCCGGAGCTTTGGCCCAACTGACAATTGACCGGTGGATGGCGACGGAGAAGCAGACGGAGATGGTACGGATGTGATTACGCGGGAATCATCTGTTAGTGTCAGTTTTGCTGGCAGCTGAGTGAGTGATAAGATAAGGAACGTTAAAATGGAATCTCGATGGCGTCTTTGTTATCGATAGTGATGTGCATCGCTTTACAAGTGTGGAATTCACCAACAAAAAGTATTCGCCAAGGAGATTCTTGAATAATTTCCGATTGACAATGCTTGATAAGGTCGCATTCTAAGCTCGAAATGTCAAATTCCTGTTTACCAACATTCCCTCAAGCCCTGCTAATCGATCAAAGTTTTTGTGAGCACAATTCCAACCCACATGCGCTCGACTTAATTAACCTCATGCCAAAGGTCGTCAACTTTTTGCTGTGTTTTCTAACCTTTTTGGTTTCCTGGTCGGTGTCACCCTTCTCAATGTCGCTGTTTTGCGAACCTTCCTTGGTCAGCTGTGCAGTTTGTTGTGCTCGACGAAACTTTGAGAAGATTTTCCGAACCAAATGATCCTGTGTGGATCCTAATTGAGGTTCATTTTTACGTCGCTCGGCGAGTTCTTTTTCACGTCGAACATCTGCTACTTTCCTGCGTGCACGAGAGAAAGACAGACACATCAAGTACTCCATCAATGTCAGAGAATCGTGCTTACCTAAATATGAGACGATGTCTAAGGTTGTATGTAAGCAACAAATTTCTTGCGAAACTATTCGCAAAAGCTTGATAAAAATCTAAAACTTCTAACAGTTTATCTCTCTTGATGGCATGTAAATCACAATATGTTAGGGCTCTAACGTTAGCGGCACTTTGTCCAACTGCTGAATCCTTCCAGAACGAGTCGCCGAAGACGTCGCCCTTTCCCAAAATGGCCACGACTTCGTCGTCCTGGATCACTTCCAAGCTTCCCGTCACAATGAAGCAGAGACTGTCGATACTTTCGCCCGTGTGATAAAGTAAATCCCCGGGCGCGGAGTGTGACATGTGAAAATGCATTGCTAAAGCTCTTAAACAGCCGTCAGATGCTAAGCGAAAGGCGGGATGCTCGTTGAATACTTTTCGATTTAAGTGTACACAAATGTCGGCCTTCATATCTTTCGGGCAATAATTCAAAACCTAAACAATGTGCAAACATTGAGAATCGAGTTCGCGGCATTTCATGGTTTCTCACTTTATCGGTGTCTAATCCCTTGGTCATGGCCCACGTTGATACGACATAATCCATGACACGCTCGCTTAAAGCTTTCGGCACCTCGTGAAGCTTCATAAACTCCCTGACGTTGTTCAGCATGTCGTGGTACTTGGCTGTGGCCGAAGTCATCTGGCGAGAAATAAATTCTTCAAGAACAATGCGAGATTAACGTCGATAACGTACCTGTTGGATAATCGTCGTGACGTGACCGAAGATTGTGGCATAAAGGAGAGCTGATGAAAGAAACATTTTCCGATCTCATTGATTTATTCATCAGTTAATGGCCCGAATCGGCATTTTGCAGGTCGCACAGCACAAACCCACAAACACAACTTTTTACTCGCAGGAAAAAATTGTGTAGCCAACACACAGCACTCCAAAGTGTGTAATTTAAAACATG
Organism: Belgica antarctica; assembly: GCA_000775305.1. NCBI lineage: Eukaryota > Metazoa > Arthropoda > Insecta > Diptera > Chironomidae > Belgica > Belgica antarctica. Next base: position 18,249 of record JPYR01000385.1, read on the forward strand.
GTTTTTTCAAATTCGGTAGAATTAAATACGGAAATTAGCATACATTCGATAGCATCCAGTAGTATGTACAGGTTTAAAAACAGGGACAGAACGATTGTTTAAAGAGCGATAGTTTCATTCGTGTCTTAACGCTGCAAAGCTTTTTCGGTGGAGCAAACAATTAAACTTGTAAATTAGGCGAGTGGGAAGATTTGGCATTATCAGTTAATGGCGAAAGGGGCGAAGGTTGATGGGTGGGCGAAAGGTGGAGGGTTTCAAGATAGTAGGTCACGGTGTGAGAGAATGAAATGGCGCAGAATGCGAACTTTTTCCGACTTCGCAGTCTCTACGGAATGCTGATCAAAGTTTAGTAAATCACCGCCGTTTACATTTCCCACTCACAAAGGCCCCAACCTCTGGCAATGCGACGCAGCATTGCTATTTAAAATTCATAAGCTTAAAGCCGCTTTGTGTGTATTTTAAGTGGCAGTTTTTGAGTGGAACGGAAGTTCTGTGACTCGAAAAGTGAACTTAAAAACTGTTTTCAATAATGAATCTTTTGAAATCGAACAAACTGCTTGAAAACCTTAAAATCTGTGTTTAACTCTTTGAAAAAAGTTTGACGTCATTTATGAACACACCCCAAAGCGTTTCAAAACTTTTTAAAGCTCTTGAAGCTTTTCAAAACGAGTTTAGCGGTGAAATTGGATTTTCAAGCACTTGAATTGTGTTTCCAATAGTTACGTCACATCGCCACCCCCTAGCAAGCACTTTACCACCCCTTCGACAGTAAAAAACCACCCTTACAACAACGCAAGTGACCCCATTCTAACATTACTTCAAAGTCTGATAGATTTGCAAGATTTCTTCGCCATTTATTCCAGTCTCAGCAAATATCTCAGGGGAGATTTTAAGTTATTGGTTTTCGATCACCTTCGAGTGGAAAAATTCTCAAAGACCATTCGTTTTATTTGTTCAGGACATAAATTAGTTTTGAATTGCCAAAACTTCAAAGAAATCTCTTTCAGATGAAGAACAAAAATTCTTCATTTTTCTTCTTTATTATAATTTCAATCCGTGTGAACTCGTTTCAGCACGGAAAACTTGGAAATCAATATTTAAACTCACTGTGAAGACCTTCTTCGTTGCATCCGAGCCGGAATCGTAGATTGAAAGTCGTTCTAAGGAAATGTTCACAGATTCCTTGAAGGTCAAAAGTTCGTTTTGTTTTCTTGATTTCTAAAATTCTGTTTTTACTCTCTCCAGCCCAGCCTTTTGGATACAATGTAGGCATAGCGCAAATGGAAGGCAGAATAAGAAATCATTCGCAATTAACTGAATAAGGCTTCTTGGTAGGAGAATTTAGATTAGGCGGGTCTGTTTGCCATCAATGTCACGTTTGAATGAATATTCTGATGAACAGTTGAGTTTAAAGTTTAATTATTCGTGTTTTGGTTTTGATTACAGAATAAGGAGTTGTCAAACACTTCATCCACTCACTGGTTTCAGGTTCAAATTGAAAATTCATAAGTGAATAAAGTAACATCAAACAAATGAATAATTCGATGAAATTAACTTTAGAGCCAGCCCGCTTTACAGTCATTAAATTATTCAGCGCCTGTTTCAAAAAAATATGAAAACCAGGATTTAATGTAAATCGCAGCATGTTTGACTTTTTCCGAACAAACTTCCAAAATCTTCTTCTTTCAAATCCAATTTGTTTAAATTCCAACGTGACAAGTACTTCAAATAATCCGCAAAACCAACTCAAAGTTGAAGACTTGGAATCACAAGGACCAAATCAAGCGGAATAGAAGAAACCTTTGTGAACTTTACTTTCGTGGACGACAACGAGAAAGGATTTGTGAAGATTGAACGGTTTCATTAACCACTCAATCTCGCCGCAAATTGATTTTGATCCTTTGATGTCCCGTTTCGAGTTCGCTCCAATTCGTGAAGACTATTTAAGCTTTAATAGAAAAAGTTTTGACAGCGAGAGAGACGAGTAGAGAAAAAGTTAACTAGCGCACTCAAACGATCCAAAACAACAGCAACACAATTTTTAAACCTCAATACTAAATGGAGTGCCCAAATGCGCGACTGCTTGAGCCACCCGGCAGCGGGTGTGAACTCAATGGAGAGACATGGCAACGGAACGAAAACACCTAACCTGCAATTATCATCATGCAGATGGTGAATACCTTCTCGTTATCAGTCTCGGCAGCGACGTTTCCAAATCCGACCTATAAAAATAAATTGTTTTTTAGTTTGAGCACGAAGGAAGCCGACGTTTCTCTGATAATTAAATTGTTTCAGACTTTAAAGGGGAAGAAAAATTAAATTAAAGCGTTTGAGTGAATGGAAAATAATTGAAGCGACTGTCGATGTTCATGAAAGCGCTCTATAATTACCGTTCAATCCAGTTTCGTTCTCTTAATCAACTCACCGAGGTCATGCAGGTCATCGTGAAGTACAGTGCCGTGACGTACATCGTGCGACGGGAGGGACCGTTCACCAATTCCGGTAAACGGGTACTGTCATTCGACCAGACATAGGAGTAAGGGCTTTGTGTTACGTTTGCCAGCTTCCACAACCAACTGTATTGGACCTGCGGGAGAAATTTCGTCGAGTTTTGTTTAAATTATTTTTTGTTGCGTGATTATTTTAAACGGATGCACAGACGAAGTCTTCTTGTACAAGTTGGAAGAGATTTTCTGTGAAGTTTTTGCTAGATTTTTAAAGCTGCATAGATTTTAAGGTTAGAAATCTAGTTTTTGGTTTGAAAATGAGTTGACTAGAAATTTATTAACAATTTTAAGGTTAGAAATCTAGTTTCTGGTTTGAAAATGAGTTGACTAGGGTTTAACAACAATTTTAAGGTTAAACCTCTAGGTTTTGCTTGAAACTGTGTTGATTAGAGTTTTATCAACAACATTAATGATAGAAATCTAGGTTTTCGTTATGAAACTGGTTTTTTCTTTACAAATATGTTTACAAACACTCCAACAATTTGAAATGTTGAGTCTAGTTTCTTTTCTGTTTTTTACAAAACTTCCAGCTTGTTCGAGAACACTTTTAAGTATTCTATATTTGTCGCCGCGCCAAACTCACCCCATTGTCAGCATCTGTTCTGCCAATGTAATACCAAATGCATGCCAACCAATGGGCGACCAGCATGTAGAAGCACAGAAGCAAAATTAACATCGCAGCGCCATACTCCAAATAACGATCCAATTTCCTTACAACGCGTCCCAATCGTAATAATCTAACAACTTTGAGAGCACTGAAGAGGGAGCCGATGCCCTGCAGGTACGAAACGAAAAATTGAGTCACTTTGATTCCATTTTTCTGTCGCTTCGTTCATGCTTACATCTTCATCGTGATCGAATGCATTAAAGACATCGTAAGGCAGACAACTTAGTAAATCGATAACGAACCATGATTGTAAATAGTTCATACGGATAACCTTTGGATCGCTCACAACCTCACCACCCGGGCCAACGAAAGTCGTGTGGAAATTTAATACTGGAAAAGGCAAAGTTTTTTTCATGAGTAACTGAGAGGAAGAAGCTCTTCATAAATTGCGGATGAATTTCTCGAGGTTTCTGCTTCATGGTGTCTCGAAGCTATCAAGTTTCAAAGTTGACCCTTAACAGCGCCGTTCTCGAGATCCGGTTACGGGCAAGCATGCTGTTAAAGGTGAGCTTGTGTGGGTGGAATTTCCGAGGATCTGGCTTTAACGAACTGAATAGAAAATTAACGTCGAAGGCTTACGAATTTGAATGTAACGTTTAATCAAATTTGTCCTTGCCCAGAAATGTCTCTTTTGACTTTTGGCAAATGCGCTGATTGGTCTAGTTCTAATTATACCGTCGATAAGTAAAATCATCCACGACAGTCAATGATTTTTTTATTCCTTTACCGACACAAAGGTACCTCCGGATCACGCTTTCACAAACAGCCGGTCAAGGTGTGGGAAAAGGTCTTCACTGAAAAAGATTTTTTTTTCTCATTTTCAGGCTTTAAAAGGTGCAAAATCAAGCCTCAAATTTGTTTGTACATTCTTAGCCACCCTTTTTCTGTCTTCTGAGTTAATTTTTTATTGAAATTCCAGAAAGTTTCACTGGGGAGTGTTTTGTAAGATTTGAACTTTCCATTTGCGTAATGTCTGCTTTGGGGCTAGCTTAACTCAAGAATTTAGGATGGAATGGAGTCACAGTAAGAAGCTTTTTGGTCAGAATGGCATGTAGGCTAAAAGGTTTTCCTTTTTTGTTGACAAATACTAGTTTGCTACAAGCTATTCCACCACTCCAGGAACATACTCGAAAAAAACTCTTGAATTTAGATTGCAGACAAAAAGAAGAAACTTGAAAATTCAATAATGCAATTTTGAAGTGGGAACAAGGGAATGTGGATTAAATTTCTTGTCTGTTGAATATTTCAAGTGTAATTTCATGGAGTTGCAACGAGTTTCTGTTGAACGTTAATTTTTTTTTGCAAAAGTACTCGATGTTAACGTGAAAAGGATGTTTTAAATACAAAACGTGGTTGTTTAATGAACTTCAAAGTGAAATGTCGACTTCCAAAATGCCTAAGAGATGAAGTGCCAAAAGACCTTCATTTTAGAAGGAACTTGACATTTTTGACAATACATTTCGCAAAGAAAAGAAGACAATTTATGACTGCAGAATTTTTTTCACTTCATGTATTTCGGCAGTAGGCATTTTGTCTTTGAGTCATTTAGCTTGGAAAAGTTAAACCGCAGAATCTTAAAAACCTAAACCTGATGTTATTTTGTAGGTTCCAGCATTGTCCAATAACAAGACAAGTTCTTGATCCATTTGAAGTCAGTTCTGAGTCATAAAAACAAGACTGTTAACAATTCAACTGCTGTCACAACTTCTCATTCACAACTGAATGTTCTACAACCGTTACATTCTCTTGTTTCCCATCCCAAAGCCGTCCAATTTCATCTTCACAAATCTCAATTCCAGTCTGGCATTTATGGCAACTTTTACACATGTCGCCATAAAAAGAAGTTGAACCTCGTTAAATCCATAGCGCACAATTGATAAGAACACCCCGAAGATGCTTGTGCGACGCACTCACCAATATCTATGAAAAAAATGACATCGACGATTGAGTCGACGACTAGTAAGAACACATCTTCCGATGTTTTATTCTTGAAGGCTACGTTATATGGTACCATAATTGCTGTATAAAATGTTAAGCCTAATATCACCCAATCCCAAGTCGCTTTAAAAGCACAGTAATGTAATAATATATGTGGAGGCGTTTTTGGAGCTTCTTGTCGATATTGCGGCATTACATCAGCACTAAGCGACATCATCTGAGTGATTAAGACGGTAAAAGGAACCATTAATTAAAATTAACTGCACAGCGAAACCGAAATAGAACTCACATGAGCAAGATTTGATTGCTTCGTCGAATCTTTTATCGTTGGAAGATGAGAACTAAATTGCCGGCTTCGAGTGACAGATCGTGCCAGCTTGGCGAACTTCGATAAACCTTCAAAGAAAGCAAAGTGAACAAGTGGCAGTCAAGTTACGACCGCTCAAGTGGGCGACGCTTTCATTGTCAAAACCAAGCACTCACCTCCTTTGTTGTCTTCGGTATCGATGGGCTGCTTCAGTGCGGTGATGTCGCGGAAGGTGAGTAGAAAGAGAACCACCAGGTCTCTCTCGTTGCGGATGGGTGCCACCTGAAGAAGCAGCCATAATGGTGTTTCTGTGAACGAAGACGGAGAAAAATCATGAAGTCTTTTTCAATTCGCTCATTAAGTAATCGTGAAGTGACTTCTTGTTCTTCGCTATCGATTAGCAGTTGATGAAAAGCAGCTCAAAAAAGAATCAAAAAAGTTCTATGTACAGAAAAAAGTTGTTTACACACTTTCT
>JPYR01000385.1:30485-51717 GCA_000775305.1 Belgica antarctica
GTTAAAACTCATAACTAGGTTTTCTCGTTCGTTCTTCCGTTTAAAACCATGCTCTAGGGAATGAATGGAAAGTTTGTTATTTGGATCAGAGAGTTTCATACGAAACTATTTCCTTTATATCAAACGTACTTCAAGGAGGGAGATTATAATTCTTGCTTCAATGAAGTTGTGGCTTGTGTTAAAAGCTGCATGAATTTTTAAGTTTGCTTTAAAGGATGCTGTGGAAACAAGTTTTTGGGTCGATATTCGTCACTTCCATCGCCCCAGATCCAAATTTTGAGGATTCTTGCTTTGACGACGACATAATGTCACAGTCAGAGGACAGATCGGATGACTCAAAAACGTCGTTAAATTTTGCAGCTTAAGCTTTAATAATGAGACTTAGGGAAGGATTTGTGATAAAAATTATTTTATGGATTTTATACGGTGCCGTAACAATGTTCATAGATGGGATTTTTTTTATTCCAAGATTTTCTTTTAATCTTCACAATCAAGAGTTTTTATTTGTTTTTGCCTGCAGAAAAATGCTAAAATTGAAGGTTTTAGGGTGACTATCATGTGGAAAGCCTCAAAGATTTCAACCCTTTGTGTATTGAAGCATGAAGTATCAAGAAAATTAGCTTAGAATCACGGGTGAATAATAAAATGCCTTTCTGTCATAAACAGCTTGTTGGATTACTTTTGATTATGACTTAATTGGGGTGATCAGCTTGTTTGAGTTTGGGTTTCTTTCAAATTCAAAGCTTATTTTGTATACTTTAGCTGAGTCAATTAACTGAATGTAACAACTGGTCACCCTGTCATGAAATTTCACCATTACTACTGCCGAAGGAGAAATGTTTGGACGCTTTTCTCAATAACTCATCAGTTAAACCACTCAGGTGCAGCCTACTGAGAATACCGGAACTTCCATAATAGGTTCTCATGTTTCTTGCGGCATAACTCACTGTTCAATTGCTTTACGTCTTAAAGCACACACAAAAACAGATTTTCTTTCCCAGCTTTTATGTACAACCCTAAAACCTAATTTATGTTTGAAGCAGTAAAAAATGTTTCAAACAATTTGCAAGAGTTTTAAATGGGCTTTAGACAAGCTTAAGCTGGGAAGATGTAACAAATTTCTGTCTTATCACTTTACACCGCTGATGATCATCGCAAATTTATGCAAATTTGATCTTCCTTCCATTAAAAATTGTACTTTAATGCAAAACTAATAAAAAAATATCAACTTACGCTGCGAATTCGATCTCCGGATGATGTTTTCCAGAAAGGTGTTCTGGGGCGCAACTAATCCACGTCGTCCACCCGGCATTTTAGCTGCTTCGTTGAACTCTTCGTCTTATTTTCAAACAATTAAACTTGATTTCTCTCGTTTTATTACGATAAGGAATTGCACACAATGACTTTCTAACGACTTTCTCAGGTGATTGTTTTACAGCCTCCGGGGTTTTTTCGCTGTAAATTATTTTCGCGTCTCGCTTTTCAATTAGGAAACTCAAGAAATGATTTTCTACTTTATTTAATTACGATGGTTATTGCTTTCACTAATTCACTTTAATTTCTAAGAGCTCATTTTTCGTCTTGTATCAATTCTCCATAATTTTTAATTGCCTTCAATTTAATGTGTAGCGAACTTTATCATCATTTTCCGTATGCTTTTCGTCGCTCGCTTAATGGCGTGGCGTGTTCAACACAAAAATTTCTTTTTAATTTTAAACTTGTAACGCTTCAGCTCTTCCATGCTTTGTTCGAGGGTTTGTTCAACTCAAAACTTTTTGCAGCTTTTCTTTTATGCATTCTTTTGGAATTTTCCAGGAATTCCACCGACGAACACATCAAAATCTTCTCATCGTTTCACTCCACACGCATCACTTTTATTGCTGCATAAAACCGGTACACACTTTTGCTTCCCACAGAGATGCCAGCGACGTTGTTTCTTTCCTTTTCGCTGTATGTCGTCGACGTTGCTGTTGCCGAAGCGATAAATTGACTATTTTCAGATGCTGCAAGAGATGGATAGAAATTTATGTGTAAGGATTAAGGATATTCGATGTTTTTTATGAATCCATGAAAGACCGTTCGGTTCGATCGGCGAGAGTGTTTTTCGTAGGCCCTTTAATGATTTACTGATGATTCATTTTCGAATAAATTTCCAGTTTCTTTCACTCTATTCAACTGTGAAGCTTTCAAGACGAACACAGTAGACAAGACATTCCAGGGTAGTTTATATCTAATTATTTCATATGAACTCTCGAGAGAGAGTCAGCAAATATTTGAACAGTATGAATTTGATTTGTGACGTGACGAAAACTCAACTGAGAAAATCATATAACAACATTTTGTTACTGATATGCTAACACCATCTTTTGATAGCAGTGGTTCTTGGATTTTATAGGTGAAAAAGTGCATTCCTGGTGATTTCAGTTAAGAAAAATTCAGTTTTGGATTGTTTTTACTTAGTTTCTGCTTGTTGTTAATCAACTTAAATTAGTTTAAAGTGAAAACAACGACTTCAGCAAACAAAATTAGTTACAAAAACATCCCGAAGAACTTAAAATTATGGTTTGTGGAAATTGTTAAAATTATTCTTTTTCATGCACGCACTGTTTACGCAATATTATGCAATCAGCATGCATAACGTTTACATTTCTTGAAAGAAGCATGACAGCAAACGTTAACAATGAAAATGTTTAAAGTTCTTTGGAAAGTTTTCGACGCTAGTCTTGTTCGAAGAAGTCGTTGTACACATTTTTAAAAACTTAAAGGTGATTTTAAAGTTAAAAAATCTTATTTTTCTCTGTTTTTGGTTTCTACGTCCTATCTTGTTTGAAGAATTTGTTGATCCGAACTCAACACCATACTTTGCATTCCTTCGAATCAGGAAACTTTGTGCACAAAGTTTCAACAAATAACGAAATATTAACAAAATTCCCATCATTCTTCCCGTCAAAAACTTTCAAACCACTCAATCACAACAAAAACAACAGCTAGCTGAAGTTCTTGCTGTTCTAATGCCAAGTGTAAATATGATTATGGTTAAGAGAATCAAACAAACATTCAACTTCATCCATGTCAAGGAAGAGAATAATTCCGTTATTCTCCGTTGTTTTCTTGTTACATGCTTGCCGTCTTACGTTTTCGTCTACTTTTTCTTTTCTTTTCTTTTATTTTACTTCTCATTCCACAATCTTGTCCAACTCAATATCATCGTCGTATCGAAGACCATGAGCACGCAAATGTTTCCTTCCAGCTGTTTTGGATTGTTGTACCAAAGCATCACAAAACGTATAAAAGTTAATCAAAAAAGAAAAACGAGATTTAACGTTGACGATGTCTGTGGAAGACTGAAACTCGCCTCAAGCTGGGAAAATTTTCTGCTGATCTCGACAAGTAAAATGTGTTCGTTTTAGTGGAAACTTTTTGCATATTCCGCGACATTGCTTTCGAGCAGTGATGAATGAAAATTAGTTTCGGCTTAATCACACCATGCGGTGTGCGAATGCTCAAGGACCCAACAGTCTCTTCCGTGATTACGTTATTTGCTGGGCGCTGTATGAATGACCTCAAATGGCGGGGGAAAAAAAATTCTGACGTTTTATTGGAAGTCGTTAAAGAGAATCGTTACTCGGTCATTATGAAAAGCCAAAAAACCGTTTGTAATTAAGGGGCTGTGATAATATGAGTGAAGTCAGTCGATTGCAGAATGTTTTTGCGAGTTTTACATGTGTGGCAGTACGTCTGATAGGAAATCCTCTGTTAGTTTGATGGATTCTGAGGTTTTTCATGGTTGAATTGTTACTCGATGTCTTTTCCAGCAGTTTTCGACGTGAAACATCACTGGAAAACTTTGCCTCTGCAAAAATATCTTGAGAATTAATGCCTCTCAGCTTCTTTTCTCCATCTCTCATCGCCACATCAATAACAAGTATTGATTCCTCACTCAAATGAAATTATTCCTCGTAATCTCTTGAAACTCACATAAATCCCGGTCATGCTCGTGCCCTCCAAGTTTCGAAATCCACCGACTTTAAACAATGAATTACTGAAACGGATTTCGGAGACCGAAAATTCACTTCAAATCCATCCAATTCTCCAATTTATTAACGAACTTCCAACTTTATGAATTTACAGACTTGCCGATCGTCACGTCTCTCATGGACACTCCCACTCCAATCATTCGATTCATGATTCGATTGCCCAAGTCAGAATTGTGATCATGATAAAATTCAAAATTCAAATCAATGGAATTTTATTTTCGTTCGTTTTGAATTTCAATGAATGTCAGAAAATCCATCCACAATCGTTAATGTGTCGTTCGGCTGTGGCCCTCCCGTCATGAAATTGTGAACAATAAAATAAACATTGAACGTATGCATCGAGCATTTCTCCACATTGGCACGAAAAGTTATTGGAATTGACAATTGATGCAATAAAAGAATCATTCAGAGAAGCCTCCAAAAATAAGTTTTATTTTTATGTTTTTGCATAAAAAAGGGTAGATTGTTCAGTCACCGGAGCATCATAAAGAATTCCGGCCACTCTCTGATGGAGCTTCGGCATGTAAACGAGCGCCATCGAGTTACTTAACCGCTCGTGAGGCTCAAACGTGTTCGCTCAAAAATCACATCAAGCAAATTATTATAAAAGTCTTTTCATGCGCCCTGCACGAGAAGTGCTTAGCCATAAAGGTCAGAGTGTCCGTGGATGACGTCGATTAGGCAGCCAAGCTGGCGCGGATGACGGTCGTTCCGGTGAACTACATACGTCATTTATGAGCAACGCCTCTAACGAAATAAAATAATAAAAACGAGAGACAATCATAAAACTGTGGAAGCCTTGCTTCGTTTTCATGTTTTGCATCGATTTTCCCTCTGCTCACTCTTAGCCTCCGTGAAGTGGAGCGAAAACGAAAGAAGAAAATAATTTTTTGAATGGGTTTGCTCACGATTTTCGTTTCATCCTCCCTCCGGATCGAGAACCCAACCTCAAATCCGAGAGTAAAAAGTGTTCGAAAGTTTCTCGTGCTTTTTTTATTACGTCCGAAAACAACATTTTATTGTTTATGTATTAATTTTTGTACACAACCAAACCGTATTATTCCCTTCCACCCCGCTTTATTCCTCGCAATATTTGTTGATATAAACTGGGCGAGAAAATTTTCCATATCGGGGGAGCGTTTGGGGAGCTTGTGACATTTTTATGGCTGCTTGCATCGCGGAAAAGTCTTTTCAAGGGCTGTTTAGCGAATTTGAAACTCTGTAAGACACTTTCGAATGCGTTAAGGTAGAATGGGCGTTTTGGGCGAGAACATTTGGCAAAATAAAACAAATGGGATTTGAACCGTTATCTTTATTGTGTACTTAGACTCTAAGTCTTAGAGTGTAGAAGAAGCAACGGCTATGAATGTTCAAAGTTCATTGAAGCAACATATGTCACTGGTAAAAAAGTGGTAAGTTTTGGTTACTTCTTGCATTGCCATCTTATACTAGCCTGGACACCTCTTGAATTTAAAAATGTCGGCGTACCAATGCCGCTTGGGCATGTGCCGTCAAGTTAAAGCTGCTTGACCTAGAGACTGGTCATTTTTTTCTTGGGCTTTGAAAATTTCACTGGGCTAGTACAAACAACGTTAGGAAAATCCAAAGTACTTCTAGTTTAAGGCTGCTTCTTACCACTTTGGAAGTCAAGTTTGGCTGTGCTTTTTGTTAATCTTAAAGTTTGTTAAAAGTTGGATGAAACCAGCGACATTTTTGCTCAAGAATTTGTACAACCAAAATTTTTTTTCTTAACACCTAACTTTGTATGTTAAATGCAAAATTTATCAAAAAGTAATAAACCAGTAATTTCTCGTATGATTTGAAAGTAAATTTCCATTAAAATCTGACAGAGCGAACGCATAAGCAAATACTTCGATCTGATATTGACTCCAATAAATACAACAAATCGTGTTTAATCAACTCTTCAAACCGTTCAAAAAGTGTTCCTGTTCATTGCAACCAATCGTGATGTACAAAACACTTCTACCTCAATTTGCTGTGTTGCATACCGATAATAACCGCAAAAGCAACTTTCTAGAATCCCCTCGACAATGTCTTATTAGATAGAAATTTTCCAAACTCAGCTCGAAACATCGCTCTATTTGGTTTTATTATTTAATTTGCGTTTCCCTGTCGTGGGCGGGGTGAAAATTGGAAATATCCAAATTTTGACAGCGTGCAAAGTGCTTCAGCGAGCTGATATTAATTTTCGCGCATCGTTAATCGGGGGCGAGAGATTTGTTGGATTCTTCGACGCTCGCCACTCGAAATGTAATCAATTATAATTAGAGATTATATAAAAGTTCTCAATGACCTAGAAAAGTCACTTGCTTGAATAGAAAAGCGACGACGAGATTCGACCAAGGCTGCGGCGTCGACGACTTCGTTGGCCGCTCGCTTGGTAGAAACACATTAGCCCGCAATTACCCACGAGGATGACTTTCAGGGTCTCTCGTGCCAAGGAATTCTCGGCAAAGGAACGGTGGGTTGATTATAAAGATTTATGCCGGTGAAGCGATTTTAACACTTTAACGGTTTACACGTCATCGACACAACAAACAAGAAGCCCTGTCATTACATCATCCTAGGGTTGTCATCCGAACCTTCGCCGTAAACGATGACGGTCGGATGACATCATCAACATCATACATCGAGCTTTCTTCGTCTTACTCTGTTCCGCTTTTTGACGCGGGATAAGACTGACAAAAAAGCTTTATTAGATACACAGAAAGTTTGTCGTTCCCTTTCTCATTTGTCGTCTGTTTTTTCCACAAACAAAATCTTCTCCACGTTCTCCCTTCCCCGACATTTGAGTTATTGTTGTTTGCGATGGAATTCGTTCTCATTTTCGTTTCTTCATTATTACAAACTTTGGTTTTTCTTTTCGCCTTTTGCCGAGACCTCGTTTCGTGGGGGGCGTTGGATATGAATATCAAAAGGGATAAAATGTCAACATCATGCAAAAATCATGAACAACAAGAAGAAAAAGCAATGTTCGGCTGGCCGGGGTGATTATTGTAATAGAAATATAATTGCCTACGAGCCTTGACGATGAAGTCCACTGCATGCTACTAATTATATCCAATTGTAAACATGACTAGCCGCAACAGTGAATCAGCGAACAGAAGAGAAAATCAACCGTGCACTACTTATGTATTCACAAATTGGCATTATTTATTGTTATTTTTATCGTCTTGAGAACCTTTCTCAAGGGGCACCAGTCATCGAACGTGTCACGTTGGAGTTTTTCGGCAAATTGACAAGGCAATGTCATTGTATGTCGATATGTCGAAACCTTTTAAGTGAAACTCGAAGACACGGGAGATTTGCAAAAGCTATACTTTGAGTCGTTAAATCTTTAGTGACCCCAACCTTGAGGGATTGTCAGTGATGTAACATGGTAACATCCGACGAAAAAGTTAATTTAAAAGGTCAAGCTCGTTTTTTGTCATAAACTATTTATTACGAACAAGTAAATTAACCTATATCAAAGTGTATGTTGACTCTGCATGCTTACATCGGCAATTCTTTAATGCCACAACTTTTAGTTCCAACTTAAAGTGTGAGGTTATAACTTGCTTATGAAGCTTTATGTGAAGCCTGAGAAATTCTTAACCGAACAACTCACTTCTGCAGAGATAGTGGCAGCTTATAAGAACTTAGACGACGGATCAGTCTCTTGTGTAATCCCATGTCTTGGCAACGTGCAATTTATCGTTAAACTATTTCGACAGTCACACACAAGTTTCACGAATTTTCCTTTCATTCCTTGTGAAACTTTAACAGACTAAACGAATTCTAAGCGAAAGTTTGTAAAACATTAAAAAAGTCATAATTTATAATTCGATTTACACCTTTCAATGGTGACATTAACCTGAATTTTCCCGCCCACCCAGAACATTATTTTACGAAGTTTCTGATCGATGAATAAAACGCGGACGAAAGCAAGCCATTAATCAATAGCGTTTGTGAGAACGGCCAAAATGTACTTAGCCTGAAATCGGTGACGAGGTGAGCTTTTTCATGTGTCTCGGGCAGACTTCATTAATAATGTAAGCGTTGCGAGCGCGACATTCAAAATAAAGTCGTTTCGCTTTCGCCGCGTGTGAATGTGCCTTACGTAATTGCGAAGGCATCGCCCTGCCTGGGCCTTATCTACTAATTTTCATCTGCTCGTGCACCAAGAATTATGTGTGCCAGCACACACGTTCAACTTCTTTTTCCGCCTCATTTTCTTCGGCGGTCATTCCGACTCGACGCTCGGCCACTTTTACATTCATACGCCGAGCCATGTTTGCGTTTTATTTAAATAACAGTTGAAAGTCAGCGAAAAGCTCCGTCTTTTCTTTCTGTTATTTTCCTTTTTCGACGACTGACTTTCACATACACTTACAGAGCCATATCGATTTTCACATTTTCTCACTCTCATGACTTGAAATGAAAAGAAATTTTGGTGCTCTTTTGTTGCCTGCTTTTTTCCCTTCATGTCTGTTTTTATTTCAGTATCGTCTCTAGTTTCAGCAAGGAGAACGAACTGCCTTCTGTTTTTTGACGGGAGCGAAGGCTCGAGACAAGAGAAAGTCATGAAAATAAATTTTAATATCACTGCCACTTTCCATTCGATGGACATTCGCAAGATAAGGCTGCCGCACAACAGCTAATCTCGCCTCCCATTCACCTTGTGTTCATTCTTTCTCGGCTGCCTTCAGCCTTGCGTAACTTTCAGGTGTTGTAAATATCAATCAGGAGCCAAACTTTTTCCGCAATTCCAACTTTTCCGCTTGCCGTAATAATCCCGCTGCGTTAATAATTTATTTTTATTCGGGATAATCCAAAAATAGACCCACAGGAGTGAGTCAGCGGGCATCAAAGTGTATTCACATGAAAGCTACACAGTTGATTAGAACAAGCAGTGCTGGCTGCAAATAGCAGAAACACTTTTGGAGTTCAACGAAGTATTGAAAAGTTTTTAAAGCTTTTAAATTCAGTTTTGACTTATTTTTAATTTTGTTTAATATTCAATTTTGTTTTAGGGATGTTAAAAATGTGTCTGGAATGAACTGGAACTTAAATTTTATGAATGAAACTTTAGAAATTGCTAAAGCTTTCAAAAAAGCTCGAATAAGCTGTCAAAATTGTCTTAACTCACGCTTGTTCTCACGCTTGGTTCTTTTTCAAATTTGTTTAATTTTTAGGTATCAACTAAAATTTGAACTTTATGAAAGTCTCGTGAAACTTTTGTTTCGAATTACTTGAAAATTCTTGTTTGAGTATTTAAAGTGCTTGAAAAAGCTAGAGAACACTTTCAAGATTTGTTTTTATTTGTTTTTGTTTGTTTTTAAGCTTGTTTCATGTTCAGCTTAATTTCAGATTTCTGTTGAACGGAGCCGGAACCCGCATTCCAAGAAAAACTTTAAAAAATCTTCAAAGTGCTTGCAACGTCTTTTCAAAAGCTAGCACTTTTTAGAAAGTTCCTTTAAACTTGAAACCTTTGTCTTCACTTGTTCTCAAGCTTATTTCTTTTGAAATTATATTTCAACTATCTTGAAAAACTAAATAGAAGCTCTAACACGTGAAAATTCTAGTATAATCGAATGTATAGAATCATGTGTATAACATTACTTTAATCATCTCTAGTTTACAGCGTTCCATTTCAGAATCTATTCAATTCACTCTAAACTGCGACAATGCACCAGAAGCTTAAATAAAAATCAATCTCCACATTATAAATTTGGTTTCGCAACGGAAATCTCTCGAAAAGTGAAGCATCTGTTTTCATAATCCAAGTTCCAGATCCACCCAGCGACTGTGTTGAATAATATTCTCGATCCCGTTCGCCTCTGTGAGTTAAATATGATTTTTTTATGAGCTTTTGAATCTGTTGCGAATCGGGCGAAAATGTGATGGTGAATTAGGACGGGGGAGTGTATAATCATGTAAAGGGCATGTTATGTGTATGCATGACAATGAATTTTGCAAGGATCGTTCTCGTTTTTTCTGCTTCGAGGAAAACGAAAGCAAGGAAAGAAAGTCAAAGTTGAGCTTTTTTACTCGGTGATTTCGTTTAATTACATACACTTTATATATGCAAATAAAATCACTACAAATCAATATTTTCTCTACTGTTGTTTTTCTTTCTTCTTGCTCCTTTTATTTTTTTTGTGTCGCTTTTCACTCACACACAATACACGAATGGGATGCGATCGGAGAAATAATGTGTCAGAGTGAAATTTTCCTCCGCAATTTCGTGTTCGACAAATTCCGTTCACAGCTTTGACACAATTCAATCAATTGGCGACGTGAAGAGAACAGTTGCAATTATGTCTAATGGAAAAAGCGATGACGAGTTCACATCCTTTGATGTCTGATGTTTCTGAACAATGTTTCTTGCACCTTCAGAAGGACGACAAATAATCCACAAGAGAGCTTTTATGAACCAAGCTGAACTTTTCTTTCTTTTTCTTTTTTTCGGCGAAGAACTTCGACTATGAAGAACTATGACGAATTTTCACTAAAACTTTTCTTCTTACTTTCTATGCACAATTAACGACGAAAATCTTTTTTGCTTTCAAACTTAGACACAACACATTTAAACCGGGCTGCCGCGTAGTCTCTGTCGGGCAGTAATTGTTCCTTTTCCGGGAACCGAGAAACTTAAAACCTTAATAAATGAAAAAATCCATTTTAGTCCATTAAAGGTGACGACGGCGGAACGAAAGTTTCATTCGCTTTCTTCGCAACGTTTCAACTCGAAGACTGACTGGAGTTGAGAAACCGAAATGAAAATGCTACGTGAACAACGTCGTGGCTGTTGTTATCCTTGTCTCGTGCAAGCACTGAGCTTGCGTAGATCCTCGAAAACAATTCTCGTGCACAGGGTGACGGTTCGGTCGTCGTTTCGCGATGATTTCTGTCTATTTCAGTGGAAATCTTCATCTCATCGGTCAGTTTTTCATTATTTTCGCACCTTCCGCGCCAATTTCTGACGGCAAGCACCGTACGAACGCATCCTAAGTGCAGGTAAAAAGGATTTACGACCCGTGTTTCTATGAATATTAAATTTCCGCGCTGGAAACGTAGCGCGAGTGGAGTGAAAAAGTGAAATTAATAAATTTTAGTGTCTCTAGGCCCATTTTCACCATCAAATCACCGAAGCAGAGAATTTTTTGATCAAAAATTCATAAGGGCTGAAGCAATCAGCAGGGAAAAGACGGCAAGTGGATTACAACGACGAAAGAGTCGTATACGGGTACAAAGTCCAAAAGCAGGTAAAAAGATTAACAATTCATGGCATTTCTGCTTCACATTATCGCATCGAGACTCTGAACGTAATTAAGCTCGTCGGGGAAGCTGATAGGAGCGTGGACAAGCACGAAATTTTTAAATTCCAATCCTTTTGGGGAATCCAAAGCACTTTTATGTCATCTAAAAAAACAAAAGAATGACGTCATGGGAGAAAACTCTGGTGTCGTGGAATTTATAAATGAACTTTCCACAGGAAGTGAAGCTTAGCAGTAGTGTTGGGTTGCGAGTTACGCTAGACAAGTCAACACGTTCGTTGCATTTTTGGGTCTTTTAATAGATTTAATAGACATTGGCTTGCTTGCGTGCGATCGACGAGGGCTCGCCGTCAAGAATCTGACTCAACTTCAGCGCTCTCTCTACACTCACACCGAGGCACTTCCCGCTCTCGATGAAGAAAAATGTGTTTTATTTACATGCTCGTAGCATAAAATTGTGTTATGCTGTTGACTGTTTTGAAATAGCTCGTTTAATCAACATCCTCGACCTTCCGTCGTCACTTTCTCTCTCCAGATTTTTTGAGTCAAAAACTGGATAACAATTGTTGACAGAACAATTAACTGATTAAACTAAGCTCAACTGGATCACCCGTTGGCTTTTCTCTGTTTGTTTGACAGAAAAAAACAGCACCGAGTGAATCAAACAAGTCAGTCGTGCGAGTTATCTAGCGCTGAGCAGAAGCAATCGTCGTTGTTTAAGCCAAATTTTACCGTTTCACCTGAAATCAATTGTTTGTGGTGTCGCGTCAAGGACTGACTGTGTGTAAATTGATATCAAAGCCGAAAAAAGCTTTATCAGTGCGACAACTCGAGGTGTTTAGAGCGTGTTACGTCAAAATTTACAGCGGACGACAATTTTTGTTAAGTGTAAGAATAAATTACATGTGATATCCCAAGGTTTAGTCTCTAATCGGAAGTCATAAAAGCCAATACGAATCCCAGAGATAATGTCACGGAATGGGAATTTAAATTGCTACTGTTACGACTGACGGAACGTGGAATTGAGATTATGAAGTTGTTAATTTGTTTCGTTTCCACGCCATCAGACTTGAAATTTATTCATTTTCGTGTCGGTACAAAGTTCAAAAATTCGGATTTTGCAAGTGTGGTGTCAACACAAGATAGCTTCTCGCTAAATTCATCGCCCAGATTTGTGAAAATGTCATCAAATGTGAGAAAAAAAGAAGTTTTCTGTTGTTTCACTTCCAATGTGAGAGTTTATCGAACCGAAGACGAAAAGCGAATTTTAATCCCAACCGAGTTTACACACAAAAGTTTTTTAAATGCACAAAGTTTTATTTGCTTTTTACTTCCTCGTGGCCCATTTGAGTCGAGACTTTTCTGGTTTTGGCGCTTAATCGTAGCTGTCAGTGGCGTCGTTGGCAGGTTGTTACGGAAGGCAACTGTTGCTTCTGCCTTAGGGAAGTTTGTGAATTTGAAATTTGTGATTGTGAAGGTAGTGAAGGTTGGAAATTTCAGGGCCGGTCGGGGATAGTCAAAAAACGTCATGAAAAGTAGACACCTGTGAGTGAGAGTCAGTTCATGAGTACAACCACAAAAAATAAATATTTTGCCACAAGGAAACTGATTGCAACAGCGAATATTTTGATTGAAGGCAAATCAAAACGTCCGAGACAGTGAAAAACTTAAGTTTATAGCTTTGAAAATTTGTGCTTACTTAATTTCCAGTTTGTTCTCAAGGGACTAATTTGTCAACTCCTTAATCAAAGCCCTCTCTTGAAACCGTTTAAACAACCTTAAAGCACTGGCCATTACATAACTTTTAATCTTCCCTAATTGAAAATCCCGAAAATATCTTTCCTCAAGCGCTTCTTTTCTCCGAATTTTGTATGCGGCAGTCATAAAAGTTTATGAATGGATCCGTTAAAGTCGTTGGGAAAAAAGGCACGAAACTTGAGACCAACCCACGTCAAAAATAATGTTTAGGAACTTATAAATAGAATTTATCTATGAGTTAATTATTAGATACACGGAAAAAATAATTGGGCCGAATGAAGTTTCAAGGCCGCTCGAGCACTGAAAATATTTCTGTTAGCACGTTCGTTTGTTGATCGAGAGGCTTACACGGCGGGTCAAAGTCTAAAACGATCATCTCTGCATCATTAAATTTGTCGTTGAGTACTGAATAAGGTCAACATAGCGCTTATCAATCCGCACTCGTGCTGTCAGTGGGGCTTTTTGCAAGTAAACACCACTTGACTTGACGGAGACAAAAGTGGATGAAATTTTACAACATTGGCGGGCTTGTCTAAGTGGTTTGTTAACGGAAAATATTTTTGCAAAACTGTGGAGTTAGAAGGTGACACTTGAACCTTTTAATACAAACAATAAATAAAATATTAAGAGTCATGCTTGTCGCGATCTTTCCAAGACTCAAAGTTTACCTAAACAATTTACGAGATAATTCACGGGATAATTTATATCATCAGCTGATGATTGAACATAACACGAACGTTGTGAACGAACGTGGCCGGGTGAAACCGGACTTTTAGCAAACGAAAGTTACTTCTGTGATTGCTTATAAATCTCCGCCGCTCTTGGGCAATACATATAAAAATATCATCCGCAAAGCCAGCGTCATGAAATGATTAAAGACGAAGCCAAATATCTCGCTGGACTTTGTACCATTTCCCCGACGAAGCGTTGACGGCTGTTGTGAGAGAAAATGATTTTGTGTTTTGTATTTCTCGGCATTCAGGTTTCGTGTGTTGAAGCGATAAGATGTTCGGACGTGCCATCAAGAATTTGATACAAAAGGAGCTGCTGCGTAAAGGACCTCAAAGTCAAAAGGTCGTCACTCGGACGATTCTCACGTCCCAAAACACATTTTACAAGCATAATTTAGCGGACACTGAGAACGACATCATCGTTTACTCGCCGCTGCCGACCCTTAACTACCCGGATTGCAGCATCGATCAATATGTTTGGAACGATTTCAACAAGTGGAGCAGCAAAACCGCGTTGGTAAGTTTCGAATGTTTGCGGCCGAAAAAGTTCGCAGTCGTTTAACGACCGTTAATTTATTCCCACTCAGATCGACGGAATCACAGATAGATCGGTGACTTATGGCCAGCTGAGGGATCGATGTCGCGCATTGGCCATTCGAATTCAGTCGATTTTCCAATTGCAACACCGCGACACCATCGCCGTGTGCTTGCCCAACTCCATCGAGTTCCCGATCGTTTGTCTTGCAGGAAACGAAGCGGGCATGACCGTGACGACTGTTAATCCAATTTATACCGCAGGTGAGCCTAAAAATCCAATTATATGGCAATTAGGGATTTACGATTCAAATCCCACTGACCATAGACGTTTAATCAGCGACAGTTCATCTTCCAATTTCTTCGTGGAAATCGGTCGCGATTAATTTTGTTTCGCGATAAGATAAAATTCCGCTACACTCATTTAGCAATAAGCAGCGATAATTTAATTTTCTTTCAATATTTAGTGTCAAATTGGCTTGGTGCAAAGTAAAATTACTACGCGATAAGAGCGTATTCTGGTTTGGTTTGCTTTTGATGAATCAATGATTTTCAATTCACGCCTCTTATCGCTCAATACTCCGTGAATGATAAGGTGCTTTTGTGATTTCGTGGGAAAACATGACTAATCTTGGTCTCATTTGTTCTACTTTCAGAGGAAATCGCTCGCCAGTTGATCAACAGCAGTGCACAAATCCTTTTCGGCCTTGCGAGCTACTCAGCTGTGCTTCAGGAAGCAGTCGCGCTTACGAAGCTTCCGATAAGGGTGATTTATGTTAAGGAGAATGAAGGTGAATCCCTACCAGCAGGCGGAATTGACTTCAATGAACTCATCAGCACAGATGGTAAGTGGAATTGGCTGGTGTTTGTGGGGGTGATCAAAAGTGACGCGAAGAGCGTTTGAAAAAACTCACAAGCCGAGGTCATTGAACTGTTCAGAATATTTTTTATACAGTTTTGAACTGAAAGTTCATATTGATAGTACTTGAACTTAGCAGTCATAATGGGGAAGCTTGAAACTGACGTCACTTCAAGACAGTTTGCTTGTCCCCGTGAAAAGTTACGTCACATCAAGTCATCTTCAAAAACTTTAATGTTTCCATAATAAACGACATCACTGCCGCATAAACCCCAAAGAAAATCGATTTTCTTTAATTTTGTGTCGTCACTTATGATCAACCCTAAGACAAGCTCTTGAATAATCTCTTAAAAATTCTTTCATCTTCCTAGGAGTTGATTTAGGCAGCTTGAAAACTTACGAATGCGATCCCGACTCTGTCGCAATGCTGCCGTACTCGAGGTGAGATCCAAGTCGACTTTCTCAAATCGCTTTCGATAAAATTTAACTTTATTTCCCTTTCATAAAACATGACAGCGGAACAACGGGACTTTCTAAAGGAGTGAAATTGTCGCACAAGAACGTCGTGTCCAACTGCATGATGTTAAACTCGGACACGGGTAATGGTTGCATTACATATCCCGCAATCGGCAATCACCAAGACGTCTTGCCTTGTGTTCTGCCTTTCTTCCACATCTACGGGCTGACTTGCACGCTTCTGTCGAAATTGGCTCATGGCACAAAGCTTATTACACTGCCAAGATTTACACCTGATACGTATTTGAACGTCCTCGAAAATCACGCTGGCACAGTTCTTTATCTGGTTCCGCCGATCAGTGAGTTGCGGCCTGGTCATTATTGGGGTTGAAAGCTAACACGGGCTTAATTTTCCACTTTCAGTCATTTTCATGAACAACTACGACAAAGTTTCAATCAAACACACAAAATCCGTAAAATACGTGATGTCGGGTGCCGCCCCGTTGGGAACGAGCGATGCCGAACGCTTCAGGGTGGTCGCGCCGAACGCGTCGTTCTTCCAAGGCTACGGACTAACAGAAGCGTCCCCAGTCGTGCTGATGTCGATGTTGGGCTCGAAGAACTACGCTAGCGTCGGTTATCCAACCCCAGACACCGAAGCCAAGATCGTGCTTGTCGGTGACGAGCAACACCGCGGTGTTGGACCGAACATCACCGGAGAACTGTGGGTGCGCGGACCGCAAATCATGAAAGGCTACCACGAGAACGAGAAAGCAACAAGCGAGACTGTGACTCCTGACGGCTGGTTGAGAACCGGTGACATTGGACACTACGACGACAACAACGAGTTCTACATCACCGACCGCTTGAAGGAACTCATCAAAGTGAAGGGTTTCCAAGTTCCACCAGCAGAGTTGGAAGAGATTCTTCGCAATCACCCAGACATCTCCGACGCTGCGGTAAGCTTTAAGCGATTTTGGGTGTTTAACTTCAGCTATTCGTAGGTTGAATCCTTGAAAAAAAAACATTTTCTAAATTTTAGGTCATTGGAATTCCACACAAAAACTCCGGCGAGCTTCCCCGGGCTTACGTCGTGAAGAAGAACGACAACGTCACCGAACAAGATATTAAGGAATACGTTGCAAAGAAAGTCGCCGAGTACAAGCGGCTTGAAGGTGGCGTTGAGTTCATCGAAGCCATTCCCAAGAACGCGACCGGGAAAATTCTCAGACGCGAACTAAAGAAGAAGTTCGAGTCGACGTGATCTGAAAAGGTTGATAAAGGTTCGTGAAGGACTTGAGACGCACGTGATTGCAAAACTAATGTATGGTGAATGTTTGATTTGTAAGCAATAGCAGATATTAATTTTAAAACTAGGACTTCAGGACGAAAATTGTTCTAATCAAGGACGAAAAATGTTCAAAAAAGGAGAAAAGCTGTTCAAAACATAGCTGTATGTTAGGCACTCCAATCCGATGACTTGAGTTTGTATTTTAAAATATTTTCCCCGTTTTACGCTAGTTTTGTAAAACTTTTAAGCAAATTTTGAAACTAGAAATGCAAAAAAAAAATTTGTAGGTAAAATTTTATCGTCCACAGAATAAAAAAAATAAGTATAGAGTTAATCAGATTAAGTCGTCTTTTATTACCTACGAATTATTCAACACCATAAAACCATTTTTTATTCCGAAGTTTAATTCAATCAGCTGTTGCTCGCGAAGGTTTGTCGCTCTACCAGCTCCTTGAAAACTCCGCCCGGCAGGGACATGAGGTGGCTGTAGCTTCCCTGCTCGATGATTCGTCCGTCTTGAAGTACGGCGATGCTCGAAGCGTTTCTGATTGTGCTTAGTCGATGGGCGATTGTCAGGACAGTTCGCCCTTTAGTCAAGTTTTCAAGCGCTTTTTGTATCAGCTGCTCTGAAACCGCATCAAGAGCCGATGTGGCTTCGTCAAGAATTAAAATCTTAGGATTTTTGATCAAAGCTCGCGCGATTGCAACTCTTTGCTTTTGGCCACCGGACAGCATCATTCCGCGTTGTCCAACGAGGGTGTTAAGCCCGTCGGGAAGGTTTCTCGCGAACTCGCCGACGTGAGCTTCTTCAACTACTCGCTGGAACTCTTCTTCGGAGATGACTGTCCCTTCATCGACTCCGTACATGATGTTCTCTCTAAAAAATAAGATTTGAAATCAAGTTTTGTTTACTCATAAACATACAAATTCTCACCTGATGGTCCCACTGAACAAAACTGGTTCCTGATTGACAGTTCCGATGCTGCGTCTCAGCCACGATGGATCCAGTTCTTTCAAATCATGGCCGTCGAGTATCACTGAGCCGCTCTGCGGATCATAAAGTCGAAGTAACAATGCAGCGATTGAAGATTTTCCTGATCCAGAACGGCCAACGACTGCTGTTATCGCTCCCGCTTCAATTTTCATACTTAGATTTGTGAGTACGTCTGCGTCAGCTCGCGTTGGGTAGTTGAACGAGATGTTTTTGAACAAAATCTCGCCGTGAGGTTGTGATGAAGGGATTAAGCCCCCCTGAATGGGAATTGTCGGCTGTCGGTCTAGAATCTCCCAAATTCTAGCCGCTGATCCCACGCCTTTGTTCAGTTCTGTGTAGAAGTTGCTCAAGCCTCCGAGTGAGATTACTGTATAACCAGCGTAAAGGATGAAACTCGTCAGCGCTCCGATCGTCATTTGTCCTTCGTTAACTAAATGACCGCCGTAGTACAGAACCGACATGATTATCACGTTCCCTGACAGCCCAGTCATGCCTGTAAATACATAATCGGGAGTTTTTGATTAGACATGACATCCATACATACGGAGTCATAAAATACATGCCGTAAAATATCGCTCGAGCTTTGGTCTCTCGATAACCGATCTCAAGAGCGTCTTGCAGTTCGTTCGAGAACATAGAGTTCTCGAATTTCTCTTTGCTGAAGATTTTTACGGTTTTGACGTTTCCGATTCGCTCCTCGCCGACTTTCATCACTGCAGCCAGTTTGTCCATCATTTCCCGAGTAATGTTACGCAAATATTTTCCGTAAACTACAGCTATACCGGCGACACAGGGCACGACACCCATTCCAACGAGTGCTAAGCTTGGCGAAGTGTACATCATCATCCCAGTTCCTGCAAGCATCGTCGCAGTCGATCGAAGACCGTCGGATAGATTTTGTGATAATGAATTCCCGACCATGTAAGTGTCAGTTGAGAGTCTGTTGACCAGCTCGCCTGTGCCTTTCGTGTCGAACCAGGAACATTCTTGAGTCATAATTCGTTTGTACAGCTTCTCACGCAGTGCTTTCGTTATCCTCAAAGCTAAAAGTGAAAGGTTAATGAAAAATTCTTTGTTAATTGATATTTAACACTCACAGGCATTGTTGAATAAATAAACTCGTCCATAATTTGCGAACCCTCCGATTATGAAGATTCCAGCGAGCACCAAACAGAATCTAGAAGCATAAAACTGACATAAAAAGCTCTCAAAAGCTTCAACTCGACTTACTGGTCCAATTTCTCTTTGGCAGCTCCAGCGTCAGACACCGAATCGTTCGAGTAAAGAATATCAAGAATCTTTCCCAGGCCAAATGGAACTGCCATCGTTATGGACGATGAGATGATGAGGCAGCCGATGGCTCCTAAATGTGACAACGCAATAGTGAAATTCAGAACTTCGAGCTTTTTGGAAACTTTCAAAACATACCGCAAATTTTCCATTTCTCTGTTCTCGCCAGCGATAGAAGCCTCCGTAAGTCCGACACTTTCAACTTCACCTTTTGCACTTTCAGTTCCTCTCCCGCTTTGCTATGTAGCGAATCATTCGATTTTAGCCTCTTGTTGAAGAAATTTGTTCCATTTCTCCTAGAAAGCACGGTTGGACGGCTTTGATGAATTAAACTGAACAACCTTATGTTGCGACAGGCCTGCCCCACGTTGGCCGATGACTTCAGCAGGTTCAAGTAGCAAGACATTAGGAAATTTAATGGTATTATGTGAAAATGTACTGCGAGAAACTTTGTGTTTATTTTTTTCTACTAGTTGGTTGCCCAATGGAATGACGGGTTGTTGAGCTGATGTGATGCAATTGAGGTTTCTGAGAGCTAAGCGACTAGATTTCAAGCTGAAAAGTTAAATTAGTTTACAAGCAAGCATTTAGAATGGTAATTGAATTAACATGTGTCGATTATAAGTGATTTTCGGTCTTAACAAACTTCAACACTTACAAGCGCTGAAATTTCATATTTTAAAAAACCGTTAAATTTTTTTGATCAAAATATTTTTTGTTCATTTAATTTTATTTCATTCAAATCAAGAAAAATCAAGTTTCAGGTGACGAAAAAGTTATGAGTAATAGAAATATTTGTCTTAATCAAGAGAAATAATGATATATGCTCCTATACATAAGTTCTCCTTAGAGAAGTTCATTCGCTTTACAATTTAATGATGATTTTCCATAGTTAAGTTCATTTATTTGCTTGACGAAGGTATTTTGTAGTTTAGCAAGAGTGAAAAATTTGTAGTGATTCAATAACTACCTGTATATTTAACCTTTTACAGTTTGTGGATTTAGTTTTGTTGTAACTCCCTTAAGTGTTTGTCAGTCGTGCACAGAATACGAAACGGCCAGGGAAGCTAAGACGGGTTTGTTTTGACCATGACGTTTTCCGCTAACGACACATTTTGGTTTTTTGTGAAACTAAAGGCACGCCTACACGTAATTTCTATGTAATTGATAAAAATTTGTCAATATTTGTATCTTTTTCTCATGATCCGTACATTTATTAGCCTTTATAAAATTAAATCTTGAAAATATTTCCAACTGTCTTGTCCTTTGTCTCCGAAACAATTA
The DNA here is from genome assembly GCA_000775305.1 of Belgica antarctica. Lineage (NCBI taxonomy): Eukaryota > Metazoa > Arthropoda > Insecta > Diptera > Chironomidae > Belgica > Belgica antarctica. The sequence continues at coordinate 51,000 of JPYR01000385.1, forward strand.
TTTCATCTCACTTTGGAAGGCCTTTCCCAATCTCACAATTTTCTCAGTCCATTTGATTCACGTATTTTAATTTTGCTTAAGTCTAACTCAATTAAAAAAATAGTTTAATCAATCGAATATGTGCAAACTATAGTGCCGTTGAAAATCTTGATTACGCAATTTGTTTCGCTATTTACAACTTAGGAGTTCCTTATCCAAAAATATTTTAACTTAACCTTAAGTTGTCCTTGAAAAGCTTCATGCCAAGACTTCTTTTAATGTCCCTGTTTGCTTTCTCCTTGTTTTCTCTTCGTGAAGACATCGTTTTCCCTTAGATTATTGCTTTCTTTCTATATTCCTTCATCATATCAAGTAATCTTTTATCAGTCCTTTGCTTTCGAAAGCTTCAATTCAGCAAAAATAGTTCTATGATATTTCGACGGGTGGATTTTCTGGGAAGCGAAATCAAATTTCGCGCTTCTTAAAAGGATTTTACAAATGTTTGGAATCGCGCATGTCGTTGGTCAGCAGAACTGCAAGCTTTCGATCCCATCAATCCACTCCGCGATTCGCTTTCTTCGTAAAAATAATTCATATTAGTAAAATTAACATTCAAATCCACTCGTTTGTATAAAAAATAGAATTCATCAAATCGGAAATCAACTTTGAACGTCAAAATCCCTTGTTTGATATTCCCTCCGACGCTACCGTCGACCACCTTCAGCGACAAGCGAGCTTA
>JPYR01000385.1:54816-69882 GCA_000775305.1 Belgica antarctica
CTTTTGTGAGCTTTTCTTCGCCTGCAATAAGAAGATTTGCTACGTTTAGAGGTTGGTTAGAAAGAAAAATCTCTCAAACTCACTTTCTAAAATCTTCTTCTGACGTTCGGTCGACTTGATCTGCGCGATGTGACATGGCGTGTCGTACAAGCCGAATTTTCCGCCGCAGTAGAAGCACTGGTCCTTACACAGTCGCTCCGGGTGAACTTTAAACGATGACGCCTTCTCCGGGATTACTAAGGATTGTTCAAGTTCTTTGTTTACAACTGGTTCACTGTTTTTGTTTTGTTCATTACTTGGAGCTACTTGGTCTACAGAAACAAATTTAATACCAAAAAAGCAAAAGTCAAACATTTCTCACGTCAAACAAAGACAATCAAATGGTGGAGTGGCCGTTGGTGACGTCAAAACGACAGATTCGAGTTGAAAATGCATTTCGTAATAGCAAACTCGAGTCTGGGAAATTATTGACGTCAACTCCGGCTGCCACACAAATAAGGTTTCAATAAATTTTCTGCCGGAATAGCTTGTGAAATGAACCGAGTTCAATCTCAGAAGTTATCCTTAAGTCGAGGCTTTGAGTTTTTGTATTGAAATTTCATAAGAACGTGCAGAAGTTTCTGTTCAAGTGATGAAACTCCAAGGTTTTCATTAAAACTGAAGAGTTTTTATGGTTAATCTGGTGATTGCCTAATTTAAGTAGTTTTCATTCTTTGTAAAAAAGTTGTTTCTACTTGTAATAAAGTTATTTTCACTAATGAATAAGTTCGTTAGTGACGTCATCACATGATTTTTCAAGAAGCTTTCAAGTTGTTTCTAAGCTTGTGAATATTGTTAAACGACGACAAACCTCATAAAAAAAGCTTTATTACAGAATTAAGTTACGCAATCCCCGTACGCACCTGACAAAACCACAAAACTTAATACTCATTGTTAACAAAGCTTCAACTTCGACATTAATTTTGTTATTTTTCTTCTTTTAAAACATGTTTACGAATAATAATCGGTTAGAGTGTCAAATCTACTGCTAAGCTACTTCAAATTTAGTGTTTAAACCTTTGCCAAAGTTAAGTTGTCGATCTCAAACACGCGTCACGTTGAATTCTGTCAGAGTTGAGCGAAACTGAATGAATTGAACATGATTCATGATGCAGAAAATAAATAATAACGAAATTAAATGAGTCACACAAGAGCTAATGAGTGAGTGGATGAGACGTTGCATGCAAAATTCTGACAAATTCAAGCGTCACACAATCTCAAGACTAAGAAATCGATTATTTATCGGGAAACTGTAATTAGATTGATTAAGATAAGAGTCGGTTTAGAGAACACACACCATGATTATAAGAGCGATTATGACTTTTACGACTTATCGCACCGAAATTCTCGTGGGCTGCATTGGCGTCCTTCTGTGAACGACAAAGAAAACAAAGTTTGAGTTAAAAATTTCAATTTTCAAGTTGGTTTGTCTTCAACTTTTAAGTCTTTTGATAAACTTTTATGCTTTTTTTTGTTTGTTAAGCTTAATTTTTTTTGCATAGAACAAACAAAAACTTTGAAGTCAACACGAGAAGCTTCAATCGAAACTCACCTCCTGTATGGTGTAGAAGGAATCCGACGAGTTGGATGATCCGTTGGAGTCGCGATCGCGGTTTTTCTTCTGGAACGTCATCTTCAGAGGCATGCGAGTCTTTCGCTTTTCTTTCTCGGTCCTGTTCAGCTTGATGATGGTCTTAAGTGTCCCAGTGTATTGTTCGCCGGACGAATCTTTCTTTGACTTTGATCCTCGGCCGGGCTGTTGTGCAGCGAGATTCTTCACAATTTCTTCTTTGCGTTTAATTTTTTCCAGCTTGGCTTCGTCGGCAGCTTTGTGGGTCAACAAACCGAGCGACAGCAGGTGCGATTCCTTTTCTTTCAGAAGTTCTGTGTCGACTGGATCAGGTTTGGGAACGTTTTCTTCGCTGACGGCCTTCAAGCTGTCTTCGGAACGTGGCGATCCACTTCCGGTTGACTTGGCTGAGCTTTCGACGTTGTTTTCCTTATTTTCTTCTTCAGAATCTTCGTCTTTGACTTCTGGCTCTTCGATCTTGGTCTCACCGTCGACTGGTTCCATTTTAATATCCTGCTGCTCAGCCACGGGTTCTTCAGTCTTCTCATCGCCGTTGACAGATTTTTCTTCAGACTTTTCATTTTCGACCTTCTTCATTTCAATATCATCGGCAGTAATTGGTTCCTCGTCGTTCTTGATGACAGGCTCGCTGGCCTTTGTCTTTTCTTGAACTTTTACGATTTCACCCAACTTGGGATCCTGCTCGATGCCCAAATTGTTTTCCAAGAAGTCCGGCTTGTCGTAAAGGTGCTGGACACTTTCTGTGTCCATTTCCTCGCTGACAAGCTCGGGACTCAGTGATGGATCCTTTTCGGTCGTGTCTGTCTCGACGGTGATGCTAATTGCCTTTGAGTTATCTTTTTCGGCTTTAATACTGGCATTCGAGAGTGCTGGAGAAATTGAGTCGCGCTTGGACTCTGACTTCTCGCGTTGCTGTGATTTCTTGCCGGTGAACGGACTGTCGCGGTCCTTGATCGTGCTTTTGCGTTGGCGGGTGCTTCTTCGTACATTCAACAACTCCAACGCTGCAGCGTTCTTTTCTTGTTTGATGGCAATGTCGAGAGTTGCATCAGATTCCACAGCTTCCGATGCATCGTCGGCCTTGTCAAGGGCGAGGTCAGGGACTTCCAACTTTTCAGACTCTTCGGCGATGCTCTCTGTCTCTTCAGCTTCGACTGATTCGTTTTCTTTCTTCTCAGCAACGACTTTGGCTGGTCGTCCTGGTTTGCCTTTCTTCACCACGTCCTTAACGGCTTCGACTGTCTTCACCTCTGGCTTGGCTTCTGTTTTAATTTCTGCCGGCTTGACTTCGGCTTTTCCATCGGTTTTGGAGCCAGTGCTAGATCGACGGCCGATGGTCCTCGTAGACGATTTAATCGGCAATGGCAGGGAATTGCGTTTGACTAAGGCTTGTCGTCGCCGGAGCGCCAAGTCGGCGCCTTTCTTTCTCAACATTTGAGCTTTTGTGAGTTTTCGAGTTCGCGGTGTGCTTGGATCCTTGGCGACTTCTTTGATCGGCTCTTCGACCTCATTTGCATCACCATTGGCTTCTTCTTCCTTCTCGTCTTTGATTAACTGTCGTTTAGTTCTTGTGTTTGGAGTCTTAGTGACATCAACCGAGGCTGTGCTGCTTTGAGTATCTTCGCTAAGCCCGACCGAGTCATTTCCGTCTTCGTTTTCAGACTTTGCACTCAGGACGCCGGAGCGACTGCGAGACATTCTCTTCAATTTGATGGCCGTCGTGGCCTTTGTCGTGGGAGTAGAGGTTCCTGTTTCAATCGCTAGAACTGGAGTCGGTGAATCTGTTTTTAATCGCCGATCTCGGGTTGTGGCCATGTTAAACTAATGACAAATCTGCGAATGCAAAAAAGGTAAACGTCAGCAAACTAGTTACAGAGAGTCGTAAAAATGTCAGGATAATTAAAACAATTCCGCTTTAAAATTATTTTTATCGCTCAAGCTCACACACTGTCGACGAATTGTTTGCCTTTTAAATTTCGGATAAAAACTTTCACGCGAGAGAGACGCCGAAAAAGTATTCCAAGTATGCGGATCAAAACTTGAACTTTTTTTCTTCTGTCCGTGAGCGTGCAAAGCTCCACCGAGCTTAAAATTGAGTATTTTAAAATCTCGTTTCAATGTAAGTGTAAAAATATTCTAATGATTTTTATCAACGTTTTAATTAACAAGCTGCGCGAGCTATCAAGTCAGACCCGTCACAAATAAAGGGAAAACTTTCGAAAACAACGCAGAGAGAAATGAAAAATCAGAACGAACAGCTCGGAATAAATGAATAACAAACAATTGAGTGAAAACAAACACCACGAACCGAGAAAAAAAAGCGCTGATGCTAAATACTTTTAAACAAGAAACTTTTTCAACACGAATCTCGATTTTTCCTATCTCCAAATCCGCCCAGTAGCCTTACGGAAAGTTCAAAAACTCGCTTAGAATTGCTATTAAAAAGTTTGTTAGATTCTGCAGCAGCGTCACCGGCAAGAAAGCGATTAAAATATAACTCAACTGGAAAGAAGCTGGGCTGAAGTTTGCCGTGATGGGAATGGAATTTCATTTAATAATTTAATGATGACTTTCCAATGAGACTTCAATTAAAGCTTTCGTTTCCAAAATTCCAATGGACCATAAGTTAATTCCAATAGACTTTCCAGTGGAATGTTTGGAAACTTCTAGTACAGCTTGCAAAATGCAGTCGCTGATTTCTAGTTTCACTGGAATTTTCATTACATTTCCCAATTCAAACGATGCATTTTCATTGTCCGGTTGCAGATTTTCAAAATTCCAAGAACAGTTTTGTCCAAAATATCATTCCAATAAATTAAATCCTTAAATTCCCCAATCATTCCCAGATTCACCTTCGCTGCCTAATCACAAAATGGCGGCGAGTGAATTAAATGGAAAGCAGATAAAAAGCACATTACAGTTATGAATATTTCTTTACGATACCGTTCACTTCTACATTTTCTCCGTCTATGGAGGTTTAAAGAACCCCGTGTGCAGTTTAAAGCGCTGCTAGAAACTGGCTTGTTTTTCACCTTCTTCGTTCGGCTTTTCTCATCAGCCGCACATCTCATCTCGAGACAGAACCATATTTTGCGAAAAATGTTGAATGTTGAGAGCCGAAGAAGAGCGAAGGAGAGAGAACGTGACTAGCGAGAAGTGAAAAACATTTCGCTGAAGCCAACGATCGGTTTTAGGTTGAATATTTTTATGCTCTGCACAGCAAAACTTAAGCCAAAGCGATGAAAATAAAATAAAACTGGGAAGAAGAAGAAGAAGAAGAAGGCAAAAAGTTTTTTCTTCAGTTCATGCTTTGCAAGTTTTATGGAACGATTTTTATGATCACTACCAACGCATTCTTGAGTGTGGCTATTAAGAGAAACATTCTCCGAGTCACTAAGGAGATGAATTTCCGAGGAGCCATCCGATCACCGATAAACAGCGACGTCTAGAGAGCGAACGAACGACTTCGACAAAGAAAAACGAGAAATAACAATTTTAGCTTTGCCTGCTTCCGACTGAAGCCTCCATTATAGTGTCGAACCCCATGCGGATGTGTGTGTTCAAACGTGTATGCAGCTCTAGTGGAACGAAGCACAGAAAAAGAGAAGAAAAAATTTCACTACAAGAACACAAAATTAGCTTCAAATGGATTCTCGCTATTATTAAAACTTTTCTTTCGCGTCTGAATTTTCCGTTCCATTTGGAAGCAGCAGAGAGACGAACGTCGGAAGAAATCCACTCACACGTTCTGCGGCGAGCTTCAGGTTCTTACCAAGTTCTCGCGAATGAAGTTTTGTTCGCGTAAACATTTTCACTTCGCATCCGATTGCATGTATCTGTGCTTTATAACCAAACAGAACGCAATCTTCGTGTTGGTTTCGTTTCATTTTCTGTCTCCCCGAGCTTAATTAAGCTGTTGTTCGAGCGGGCGGACGTTCAGCCACCCCAATCATGACCCAAAACAGCTTTTTCTGTTTCCAAGCTTTTTTAAAAAAAGAAAACTGGCTTCGTTGGAAGTGGAGCAGAAAAGTATGAAAAAGTTTCTTACACCACCACTAGCACCGACAATGCTGTAAACCTCCACATCAATACAGTGTGTACTGAATAATCTTTTTCGACATGTTTTCAAGTTTTATTATTTTTATATTTTTGTATGTCAAATGAAAACTTTTCTTCGCGCTAGAAATTTGTTTGATTTGATTTCTTGTTCACGATTTCTTTATGTTCGGATTCGAAGATCGTCGGTTGACGTCACAAAAGGGGCGCTGGAGTGTAGTTGAGCGTGGGAGTAACGCGTGGGAGTTGACAAAACCAGCAGAAATGTGCAAAGGCCGTCGAAACCGTTCAAGGATAGGATGAAAATAATTTATGAGATGATTCACGGCTGCATTTAGCGTTAAGCTCGAGCTGAAAATGTTCACGGTGACGTGTGTGTGCTTGTGAAGCAGACTGGATTAATAATAGAAACTGATATCAGCTCGCTGCTCGTTGGTGTGAGGAAAATTTATTGGAAATGGAAGGCAAGCGAGTTTTCGAGCTTTTGAGCCATTTTATGGAAATGTTGACGTGTTCAAGCTTTCGGTTATGTCTACACGCGCGCTGCAGAAGCTTTGTTGTGTGGCTGCCACCTTTTCACAAGCGATGACGTGAGCAATTGAGCTTTCAAAAGTTTGTTATCTAATCTCGCGTAATAAACAACAGCTTTGTGTGAAAATTTTCCGATTCTTTCTGCAGAAAGTTTTCTCATTGAATTCGGTTCATTGATCCTTCGAGGCTAACAAACAACTTAATTGGATTAAATGAAGCTCCGGGAGTCTTTGAGGGAAAGCTTTTTGAAAGCGTTCCGAAATTATGTAACACCGAAAGTGGAGCAACACCATTAAGGATTAGAGAATTTCATGAAACTTTGATGGGAAGAAGAAAACGCCGAGAACGTAAACACATTTGTGAAGCCAAAATATGGATAATGAAAGCATAGAAATCGATTTTGGTTCTCTCAACTTTTACTATGAAAGTATGTCATCGCTGCTGGTGCTTTGCAGAGGCTTCATTAGTCGATACAGCTTTTGGGATTTTCTCTCGCAACGAAAAGTTCAGGAAAAGCAAAGCTCGTAAGTTCTGCGTCGAAAACAAAGTGTTTTGTGTTTGTGTTCAACTATTTAACGATTCATTGTTAATTTGTTAAGGGTGGAAAGTTATTGAGATTTGGGTGGGACTTTTGAAGACTTGCTTAATCGTTTGAAATTATTTTCTTTTGTGAAACGAAGTTTTTGTGAAAGGAAAATGATGTCGAGGTGAAAATGCTGTCAAATTGCTATTGACTTAGTGGATAATGGACTTTTGAAGTCATTTTCTTGTGATTGAAGGTAATAAATTGATCAATTTCATTGAAAACTTTTTTGTCTCGTTGATAGCAGTGAATTTTAAAAACTTTGAAGAAAATTGAGATGTTGCAAAGCTAACTTAGCAAACTTTCTGCATTATGCTCAACAGCAAATGTTCAAAGTTTTTCAACCCATATTAAAACGATCGCTTGCATAATTGGGAAAACTTTTTACGTAGAAGTTATACAAAATTTGTTTCCTTTTTGTTAGCAGGAAAGGTTTCTTACAAGTGTTCATGTAAAGAAGAAAAACTTCAAGTCCTTTCAAACATCTTTCTTTCAAGATCAAACACTTTCAAAATTGTATAACATACTCTAAAGTCTAAAGTGACCATCAAAGTTCTTGGCGCAGGGAAATCGAGAAAACTGGTCGAATTAGTTGGCGAAGATTTTGTTTTAATTTTTAGACATTTTATGCGTGAAAAAATCTGTCTCAGTGAACTTTATAAACCGTTCTTCAACGTGAGAAAAGCGAATTAATTTAATGTGCTTTTTGGCGAATTACTTTTGCTACACCTGGCGAGTTTAATTGTTGTGTGTTTACAACTCAAACATTCAATTATATGCTCGAACTTTTTACGAGAAAGTTTGCAACTTTTCATCCGCCATTATTTGACATTTTCACCCGAAGAACGAAACACGATGTACAGCTATCCCAAAAATCAACCGAATCAACAATCAAAACTGTACTTTTTGTGCAGAATGCTTAAAATACGAGGGAGAACAAGAAAAGTTTTATGTTTTCTCACATTTGCGAAGTGGATTTCCATCTGCATCGTCACACCGAAGCGGAAGGGAAAACTTTGAGCATCGTTCGCCGTGATACGCAAAAAGACGACTCGAAGCGATAAAATGAATTTCGAACCCCAACGAAAGTGAAAAACAAAAATGACGCATGTTTTAAGGAAATGTTCAGACAGAAATAGACTTTAGGGAACTTGCATCGACAATCAACAGCCGTAAATGTGAAATTTCAACCCCAACCCCTCTGTGCCGAGAGATGAACGGCGAACGGCACAAAAAAAGGTACTTGTTGTGTATTGTGCGCACCAACACACGCACCGTCCGTAATCTCATTCATATTTAATGCTTGCAATTTCACTCAACGCTAAGCGCTCTAAAAACCACCCGAAAATTGATTCAACGGAAGTTTCCGCGGCGCTCAAAGCCCGCGCCAAGTTCAACCGCCGTTCATCTCGCGCTTGACACTTACATAAGACAGACCCGGTGAACGGAAAATATCGCCGACGATCGCACAAGTTTTCGTTCTGTTCGAAGCATCAGTGACACCGGAAAGGGAAAAACAGAAGAGAAGCACGCGAGAAGAAGAAGAAAAACTTTTAAAAATCATTTTTCTCCATCCGATGCTTGGAGTTATGAGCGATATGTTGTCGTGTGGAAGCTAAGAGATATTCAAAATGGATGTTTTAACACACGCACTTTTCACATGGAAAAGAATTTCTTGATTTCTGAGAGAAGCGCAAAGCAAAACATGTTGAAAGTGATGCCGGGAGAGTTTAAGCGGCAGGGTTGTGTTGGTGAACACCATCTCCCGGCCTCTCGTGCACACGGAAAAGCGACAAGAAATACGAAGCATAAAACATATATTTGTATGATGATAATGCTTCAATTGTTGTTGTAGTGCAGATGTTATTTTTTCTCTTCTCTTTCTCCGTTCTTTATGCCCTATCCGTTGCTATCGGTTCCTTCGGAGATGCTTTTCTTTGTCTTTGGGCGCTGTTTTCATGGCAGAAAATATTTGAGCGACTTAGCAAAGGATTTCCAAATAAATGCCGAATAAATGTTCTTATCAGATTGACGTCGATAATGAATAAAAAAGAAATATGAGCAGGCCGGTTTATGTGGGCTGATCGCAATTAACGAAAAAACTGCCGCCAGCGTTTTCCTTAATGACTCGAGATCGTCGTAGACTCCAAAACGTGCAAACAACTGTGAGAGAGACATCCACATCCATCCCGAATGGATGATACACGCGAGAAAATCAACAGACATCCATTTTCGGGTGTGTTGGTGTGGAGAAGAAAAAGGAAAGAATACGTGAAGGCACACGGCGAGACATTTACGTGCACCAACATTTGGGAAACTCTGATCCTGCCGCAACATAAAATTCGTAAATCGTGCATGAAAAGCATGTCGGGAAATCGAAAGGGAAACTTTTACGTTTCGACGGAAGCATGGATTCGAGTGCGAAAGAAGCAGCGCGACGGATTTTACTGCAGCTTACACGCCTACATACAAAGTATTCGGTGGATAAAGAGGAGCCGGATGGCGAGAAAAGGGAAAAACTCAAACGCTTGGAGTGAACGCGAAATCTTTTGTTTACTTTTTTAAGGCTCGGCGGTGGAAATTTTAATCATGAAAGGGTCTCCGGTTGGAGGCAATGGAGCGGTACAGACGTCAAGATTGAAGTGAAGCCGGAAATGGGCTCACTTTGAATAATATTTTTGAGTTTACATCACGGCAATGTATGACTAGGGTTGTGAAAGGACATTTGGCATTCAAATAGAAGGACAGTAAACCATTAAAGTTTCATGCTTCAAGGATTCGCCTTGACCTGATCCAGTTGCTGTATGGCAACAACTTGGTCATCACTTGCTTGTCGCTTCTCTTCAGCACAGTTGAATAGTAAAGGACTCGAAGTGTTTCCTTATCACATCACTCGATACATTTCGGGTTCCTCGTCCATCCAACACTTCAACCTCCACTCTTATCATTTCAGCAAGGACATCACTTCGAACTTGCTTGATTTCCCGCCGATCACTCGAATCAGGGCAAGTCAAGGACCGGCCGTGTGAATTGCTGGATAAACTTGCGTCAATGGAAACAACAACAAATTAACACCGTGAAAGAAGATGGCAAATTCGACAGCCGTGAACTAAAACTGGCACTTACCTGTAGCTGGCACTTGCACTGATGCTACAACGCACTCAACTCAGGACGTTTAACCTTCGAAGTTTCGAGTGTAAAGCTTGCAAAGCGTCTAATTTAATTATGAAAAGTTGTTTAGAGTGTTTAACTCAATTAAGCGCGAGCTTTCCAGCGGTAAACAATTAAAACTTCAGAGCGAATTTTCCTTTCAACAACTTTTATCGGACACGATCCGCAAAATTAACATTTTTACTCGACTTACTTCGAATGTGTTGGTGTGAGCTTAAAATTGCGAGAAAATCTGACATTTTTTATTTCGTGCTTGGTCTCTTTTCGAAAGAAGAAAAGAAGAAAAGTTTCAAATTTTCCAAATTTACACTCACCTTCAACGCCACCTGCAGGGAGCCAACTAAGTCAGGAAAGCACTCATTTCCTTTTGGCTGCCTGCTTTCTGACCCCTACACCAAATTCGTTCACTTCAGGGACGAAAAATGTCAACTAAACTGCAACTTAACTTCGCACTCTGCCTTCGAGGCGACTTTTCAACACAAGAAATTAATGATTTGAAATGAAAATACCGAGCAAATCAAATGCTGAACTTAAAAAAGAGAAAAACTGAAGCAAAAATTCGTAGTTTCTGAATGGATTTTTATTTTTTTCTTGAACTTAAAAAAATATATTTCTCGGTGATATTCTATGTAACAACACAATGAAGATTCGTGTAAGACTGAGGAGATTTCTGGCTGAGTGAAAAGGCAAAAAAATAATTTACAAACACTGCCAAAGCCGTGTACATACACAAAGTCGCTGAGAGAGCGATTTCAATTTCATGCAAACTTTCAGCGCATTGAAATCAACATTTCAGTCGACTTTTAACGAATTTAATTTTACAAAATCCCAGAGAACTCTTTGGTTTTAAAAACCGACATAACAGATATCCACGAAAAGTGATTTTAAGTTGGAAATATCGAACTATAAACTTTCCAAGAGACTCTCATTTTGCGAGCATCAACAAAATCGAGCTTTTGAGAGACTGAGTTTTCGTGATAAATAAACTCGTGTGGCTGAAAAATAAATTTCCTTAAATTTAACATTGCACAATGGCTTTCAGAAACATCCTTCGACTGTCTAGCAGCTTGATTCATCAGCACAGCATCAATGTGAGTTGGAATAACATGAAAATCCTTCAAACTATCTTGAATATCAACTAAAAATCCAAAATATCGCCTGAAAATCTAAATCTATATACAAAATCGAAAATATCAACTAAATTTTCTCGCTTTTAGAGAACAATTGCGATCATCCCATCGAGATCATCGAGCTATCGCTCATCAGAGCACTTCAAAGGCATCGATCAACATCCAGAAGTTGAAGTTATCCAAAATCCTCCGGAATGGAAGTACGTCGAGGACTTGCTCGGCTCTAGCACAATTCCAAAGCCGACAGTCAAAGCGGAGTATCCCTCAGGATGGTCGCCTCCAGATCCTGAAAAATTCAAGAACCTGAAGTACTTCGTCGCTCGAACCAAGAACTTCATGGTGCCAGTCTACCTCGAGATCACTTTCCGAGGCACTCGACGGTGCTCGATCGTCAAGAACATCGAAGGCGACATTTGGCGATTGGAAGAGGAGCTGGCGGAGCTCATCGAACGCAAGTCGAGCAAGCCGTGCTACTCGAGAATCAACGAGATGAACCGTCAGATCAAGTTTAAGGGCGACTACGTGACGCTGATTCAGAAATATTTAGTCTCAAAAGGACTCTGAGTCGTCCTGTGCCTGTAAATTAGCTTCTCGAACCCAATAAATTAGTCAGAAAATCAATTTTCAAAGGAAATATTCTTTAATTCAAATTAAATTTACACGAAACCTCTAAGATTACTACATATGCGCGGTGGCGATGACGTTTGGACGAGATTGCTGCGAAATGCGATTGTTCTTGAGTGCTTTCCGGATGGCCGTCCAGTCATCCATGATTTCTTCTTCACGCAGCATGTAAACAATGTACGGCCCAGTGACGGTGACTGGCTTCTTGCGACCAGGACCACGGACTTTGCTTGGACGAGCATTTGAGCCCCAGTCGGACATCATGATATCGACGTTGTGGCTGTCTTCCTCGAGTCTTCGCATTTTCTCGTTGATTTCTTCGTACAGACGGTCGACTGCGATCTGCTTCTCGCTCTCGTAGTTCTGTCTCGACGCTTGCTCTTCCGACTCGTACTTGTTGCGAATGTTTTCCAAGCGGAATTTCTTCAGAATCTCGGCGACTTCTTTGCGCGCGTTCATCCGGTCGGAGAGCGCCTGTAGTGGACTCAGATACTCCTTGGACATGCCGTTCTCGATTTCATTGAGCTGATTTTCAACTTGCCTAAAAGGAAACACAATTAGACGTGCAAGTTACACACGGCACTCGAAACTTACTTGATCCGTTCCTTATACAGATCCTCGCGTAGAATCACAAACTGCTTTTCGAGATTGGCTGAAAGAAAGCGGGAAATTAGAATTTGCTAAGCTTATCGCCTTATTTGCCTGCTTACTCAAAAGTTCATTATAGTCCGAGATCTTCCTTCCGAAGCGGTGCTCGTTTTCAGTCATCTCCGAGGACTCGGAAGAGTCGCTCGAATTCGCATCCGAGTCGGACTCGCTGGTGTTGACTTCCGGGCCAGAGTCTTCACTTTCCGCCTCATTGTTGGGCATTTTCACCATGATTGCCGGTCCCTAAAGTATCTGGGACGAGGTACAAAGGTTAAATTTACGAAAACTTGATGCGAATGAATGTTTTGTTTACGATTTCTGTTTACTAGCGAAAACTCGTCCGAAAGAAGGAAAACATGAAAGTGAACAAAATTTGGAAGCGATCGTTGACTAAAAGTTTAAGGATATGATTTTAGAACTTTTCTTTATATTCGATTGAGATTCACAAATTAATTAGGTAAAGTTGAAAACTAAAACAACAACTTTTTCGATGATGTTGGAATAAACTAAATGGTGAAATTGCAAAGCTTAGAAAAGAATGCCCGATTCGTTATTTTATTGATTCTAATGACTATTCAGGCTTGACAAAAAAAGTTAACCGAATAGTTCTACATCTAAAGTTTTCAAATGCACCAAAGTAGTCTTGAACGAGTTTTTGAAAATTTTGGTATTCCGACCCACCAATTTAGGTTCTTCTTAGCGGATAATCCGGGGAACATGTCGGGGAGGGTAAGTATGGGCAACCCAAGATCCTGTGCTGCTGAAGCCCAAGCAAAACTTTTAAATCAAAATTTTCCATTTGATCAAGTGATTTTTGGTGGGAATTGCTGATGAACTTATTCAACTTCCGTGCAGCCTCAGATTGTAGGCCTTAAGTAGTTTTACTGATTTGGTCTGATCTTGACTATCCACTTCGGTCTCTCGCGGGAAATTAATAACTTTGGTCTTGTAATTTGGATGTAATAACTCTGCTTAGCAAATTTTCCACACTCTGATTTTCTAAAAGATGTGATAAATCCGTTATAAATCTAATTTGAAACTGTTAAATTGTGAAGTCTCAGTGTACAATATATGATCAAATGCAACAGATCACACAACTAATCCTGAATTAAGATATCTGCTGCGTTCGTATCGAAATATTCATGATTAAAAGAGTCTGCAAACACTAAAGAAATAAATTAAGCTGTCTCCCAATTTAAAATAACCGGTGCAAAAAATATCTCAATTTGGTCTAAACGCATGATCGGTAAACATTCGGTTATGTCATTAAGATGTTTGATCCAGGAGAAATAGCATTTAGTAGCATTCTATTGAAACATTTACTCAAAACAACTAGTTTCTCAAATTATCCTCAAATTAGCCGAAGTAGTGAGAAAGAACATTCTTAATTTAATTTTTGTTGGTTTTGACAAACATTAGACAAATTGCATTGTTATCAAAGTATTTTAGAAAAATTTAAAAATAATGTTGAATAGTAAACAAAAATAAGTAAATTATAGTATATAGATATCCTTTTTCGCGATCTTACGTTCTGTACAAACTCGAAAACATACAAGTCACGAGAAAGAGAAACTCACCAACACACGTTGCTTCGAGTCTCAGAGAGTAAATATTTCACTCTCTCGAAATTCGGGCTTTGACAGAATTTTTCTGACGATTCAAAATTTTCACAACAAATTAATGAGGTTTTTCATCCAATGCAGCTATACTTTGTTCGCAATTCACGTCATTGAATGTTCCATCTTCGTAATTCGCTCCAAAAACAAGTGGTTTTACCTGACGCAAATGTTGAAATGCTGCCAGAATGTTTTTGCGTCATAAGAAATCTGACATAACGATCCTATAATTGAAGGTTTTCGTTGAATCGTTTATGCTGACGACGTTTAATCGCCTTCAGAACGCGGCATTCGACCTCAAATCAATAATTTGCCCTTCGATCCTTCAAAAGGAACGCCAATGACAAGTTGATCGATTGATATCGTGAATTAGATATTACATTCGGAGTGGAGCTTTCACCAACACACTCGCACGTTAAAAATAACATTTTCGTCAATCTCTTTTCTAGTTTCGGGAATTATGCTTCTGAAATGGCCTATGTCGAGCATATTGTCGACTCAATGGACCCCTTTTGCAAGGGTCTTCGACATCAAACGGCATAAATTATGAGAAACCGAGGCCGAAATCGCGGAAATGTCATTTGAAAATTTCAAAATTGCAATCTCTTATGACATGGAAAAACAACAAAAAAATTCCCGTCGAAAGCTCGCGCTTTGTTTTGAGTCGACTGTACTTATTTGTGCTGCTACGAGTTTCAATAAATAAGACGCACACATATGAATCCTAAATAAAATGCTTCAATAATATAGGAAATTTTATTGCATGTTAATGACTTTTTATTTATTTTCACGTTCAATTTGCTTCTGGCAGAACGATAGAAAATAAGTAAAGCCTCAAAGTATAAATTAAGAATGCACTTTCGTCATATCATTGTTTTCTTTTGCAAAGTTTCATCGCTTCGCTTTGTCGAGGCAAGAAAAAAATGTTTTACAGTTTTAAAGAGCTGAGAGGGAAAAATTTCGTGTCTGCTTTGGATGTTTTGTCGTGGCTGTACTTTTCTCTTCGCTTTTATGTAGGCTCAGCTCATACTTTTAAAATTGAATTTACATAGCGTGGATGCACACTGAAAATATTTT
>JPYR01000386.1:0-30625 GCA_000775305.1 Belgica antarctica
AGGGCAAGTGTAGTCTGAGGTTGTGAAGAAGAAATGTTGAAATATAATTCATAAATTATGAGGGCTAATAAACAAGGAGATGCTAAACACAATCATTTGTCTGTTGTGGGCTGCGAGTCAGAGATGAAATGAAGCCGGTGGAGTGGGCAGAGTGAGTTGCTGAGAAGCACAACGTGAGAGAAGAGAAAAGGTCACTACAGAGGAAATTAAACCGAATCATTTACGACTAAAGTTTCCTGCTGCGTTATATTGGATTTGTTTTTTTACCCGCCAGCATGCTTTTAGCGCGTCTCTCCGAGTGAACTCTCGAACGAGTTTTCTCAGAGAGTAAAAAGCTCGACTGGAAAGCTTGATTGGAAAGCTCTCAAAGGACTTTCGAAGACTCAGATTTTCGACAGTTTTATCTCATTTTGACACTCTCGCCGGCACGGCCCAACACGTCGTTTAAGTAGACAAACGTTATTGCAACGCCATTAATTATTCAATCGCGTGAAAGCACTCATTTAGCCTGGTTGCCGGCGCATTATTTATGTAAATTGAGATTTCTCTTAATTAAGCGCCGCTTTTATGATCAAATATTAAGCATGAGATCCAAGATATCTCGAGGCGTCTCGAGACATAACTTAATTTGAATAATTTAGCGGAAGCAAGAGATTCGAATTCAGCTTTCTGCGAAGGTAGAAATTCAATAAATTCACTTTGAAATATTGCCACCAAGCATCTCCCTCGTTTAATTCTAATTTCGCAATTTATGGGTGACGATTCCACTTAGACCAAGCAGCGACGAAATGTTGTTTGATAATTTTATCACGAGACATCGCAGTATTTATCATCTCGCAGAGTGTTTCCAGTCACCCCCACCAACCTACAAGCGGCAACTACGGCAAAAGGAAAATGTTTTCGCTTCAGTCACGTTTGAAGTGAACAAAGAAACGTTCAGAAGGCAGTCATGTAGTTTACCCATCAATTCACAAGTGTCTCACCATCGCGAATTCAAATAAAATTACTGCCGAGAAGCAAAATTTATGGCAATTTTAATTTTATCTCCTTTAATTTCTAACTTCAGTTAATCAACAGGCACGTGTAAAAACAAATTGCTTTTCGTTCATTGCCGACTGTCGAACGGTTGAGCTGATCAAAACATCTAATTAAAGCAAAGATATCGAACACTTGTGTTTTGATATCGAACGATTCTGTTTTGAAAACAAATCGCGAGTTGAAATTTGAATATTTTCCGTGGAATTCCAAGCCCTGTGGCGCAAACACTGCCTAAACTCACGACAACTTTACGACACTGCAGTGCTTGGCCCAGATGGCATTGTCTATGGTAATGTTCCATCATTAAAACACATCGGAGAAAAGCATCCGCCCTGGATCCAAACGAAATTATAAATTTTTTATGCTCGATAAACTTGAAGCGATGATCATAAATTAAATTAGCTAAACGAAAAATTTGCGACGAGTGCGCTCGGAACTGTTTGTTGACTAAAACAAATATCCGAGATACATTTGTGCGCTGTGATGTGTGTTTTCGGGATTAAAATCGGAGAATAAAAAGAGCCTGATAATCAATTTTCCAATTAGCTTTTTCGTCGTCACCGACGGGGGAGAGGGTGGGGACCAACTCGGTCTATCTCGAGACGGGAAATAATGATAAACGAACCTAATCCTTGGCTTCAAATTATCGTCAATGAAATTAATTATCGTTCATGCGCCCCGAGGTGCTTCAAAGGAAAGCAATTTCGGCAAGGAAGGAAAAAAGTTCCGAGAAAATCGGATTGAGACCTAATCTAGACGGCGATTGTGTACAAAACCTGAACGCACATAGCAGCAGAGCGATGCCTGCCATCAAGAGAACGCCTCAAAGCATGTTCGTCGTATGAGCCCAACAAAAGATTAATATCATCTCGAGTTTACACATTGTACCTCTCGCAAAACAAAATGCATGATTTGTTATAACTTCAGTTTCATATTTCATACCAAAAGCACATAACAGCTCTTTTATCAAGCATCACACAAGAGAGAGCGGCAAGAAGGGTTGGAAGGGGTGGGAAGGGAGGTGAAAACGATATGACAATATCTTCTTCATTTCGAGCTGAAGCCTTTTGAAAACAATAAAAAAGAATTTGATGAAGAGTCGTTCTCTCGCTCGTTCGTTCGCTTGTCTATCATACGCCAAAGCTTTGAAGGGATGGATGACAACTTTCTTGCTGGAAACTTGTAGATGTTTTCCTTTCAAAGGATCCAGCAATATACGATGCATGGCGGAAGAAAATTAAAGTGGAAATCTTGATGATTTTTCGCTGCGTTTATGAGAGTGTTCATGTTGGGAGTGGTTAAAGCTTTTGTGACCTTATTGAGAATTCTTGTGGAACAAACTTGTCTTGAGGCGGTTTTGAGATACTTGTTTTGTGTTCTTTTTAGCTTAACTTGAGCTTTCGTTCCATGTATTTGAAAAAGCTCACAAAAAGCTTCAAGAAAAGCTTTCTTGCTGGTAATGAACATCTCTTACTAGTAAGAACATCCAACTTCTTTGAAGAACAACACAACTTAGCGACTTCACTGAAAGAAGCTTGAAAAGATTTTGATTTTTTAAGTGAAAAAAAAAACTCAAGCCATTAAGCTGTGAGGTTCTCAAAAAAACTGTGTGTCCATTATCAGTAAAGCATCCTAGCATTCCGTGAAATATTTAAACTTGAAATCTTCATTAGTTTTATCGAAAGATCTACTTACAGTTGTAACTTTAAATTTAAAATTTATTGACTGACTTAAATTTTTAAATTGATTGACATGAAAACTTTTTCAACAGCTTTAAAGTTAAACAACTAACTCAACTCATCTAAAACTTCAATATCATACATTTTGCACAAGCTTATATTGAGAAAAAAACATTCAAAAATTCAATACGACTGAAAGCACTCAAGATCTACAGAAACGTTTCTCCTTTTGTAAAAATTCAAAAAATCTTCTCAATTACTTGATAATCTCCAAAACAAAATTTGATGGAAGAAAATAAAATTGAAACTTTGGAAACCGCCAAAAAAAACTTCTTTCAAAACAAACCTGAGCTTCTGAAAGTCGTAAACTTTATCCTCAAGATTTTAATTAAATAAAAACTTCGAGAAATTTCGTCTCTCCTCAAGTTCTTTGTATTCAATTTCCTGGCCATTAAAACTTTCAGGAACTTTATGAGACAATCTCTCACCACAACTGCATTCATTGAATTCGTTCAAATTTCATGACTCAACTTTTCTGTCCCAGTTTCAGCTCTCGACGGTATAAGCCAGCAAAAGTTTCCGTTCTTCGCTGCCTTTTGATTGAGATAGTAACGACGAGAAAGGAAACGAGCGAAAAAACTGTCCATAAAAAATCTTATTAGTTTTTCTTGCTTTTTTCTCGCATGCATCGAGCCAGAATGAAAACGTTTTGATGCCAACAAAGATGCGAACTTATTGTTCCAAAAAACGAATTGCGTAAGAAAGGATGGAACGAGGCGGCATCGTACACTGATTAAATAGGATGCTATTTGATGGAGTAATATTTCGTGAGAATGTAGGCAACTCTCCGGGTCTAATGTAACTTTTTCTCGTTTTCTGGAATGTCTTCAACCAGTTTTTTCCTCCATCTTGTTCGAGGCCGCCTGCTTATGTTGATCTCAAGGCGCGCACATGTTTTTTTCCCATGCAATACTGTCGACATCGTACGCCTAGAGTAAAGAATGCTCATAAATATTTTAATATGTGTGTTTCATCTGGCTTATTTCCTGCCACAATGCGTACGAAGAACAAAAAATGGTGGAGAAGAATAAAAAACGAACAAATTTCGGCGGCGTTGAATTACCCCGGGGCTGATATCCCTCTGACACCCCTAATCTGATATGAAATTTACCTCAAAAGGAGAATTCTCGTGCCGCTCGTTCAGCATCTCTTGCAGCACCACAATTTCACACAATAAATTTAATGACATGAATTTTTCTTCATTACCATTTAAGCTCGGAGTTCAACTGGCGATGTGCAACACGACGAGACAGTAAACAATGCGCCAGTGAAGACGAAGCGTTTTATCGCCATTTTTCTCGCTTGACTCGTCTCCATTGACACGGCCTGTCAGTTTCAATTAGGTGGAAAAAGCAATATTTACATGAGTGCTTTTTATAGCTTGGGCGACAGTAAAGAAAATCGTTTTTCTCTCTTTTGATAGCCCATGGGACCATTTTTTTTCTTCATTTGATTTAATGCCTTTGCTCTCTGTCATTTTCTTTATCTTTCTCTCCAGTAACGTTTTATTATTTTCTTTCTTATTTCTCGTTCCATTCATTGATGATGCGTTTCATCGAGATGACATTCAAAACTCGTTCTGCAGCGACTGAGACGACCAAAACGCCGTCTAATCAAAGTCACGACAAGAAATTTCATCAAATTACCCGCAGAAGAACAGACTGGTCGTAATGTGTTGGTAATACGACAGTTATAGCCCGTTCCACAGTAGTCGTTACAGTGTCATAAGACATTAACGTCAAATAATGATGTTAAAGGCTGTTCAAACAGTTGGTTTCCTTGTGTGTGTCGTTAAAAACAATGCTGAACGCTATTGAGAAAGCTCGGAAGGCTTGTTGACTGCTAGCGGGATGTGTAATTGACAGTTGGATTCACAATTTCGATGCGAAGCCATCGTGTTTGGTTCAACACATTAATAATGATAAGTCATTTATTCAACAGCTTCGGTAGCCATACAAAATGTCATTGTACAGGTTTCATTAATAATTTTTAAGCCTTTTCATGTTATTAGGCAACGCATTTCACGTTTCAAAGTTCAAATTTCATATTTGGCTTTACGTCATATTTTTCTTCAGCAGCGATTTCAGCTGCGATATTCTTGAAGTGATGAAAGGCGAATGTTTCTTCTACATCTTTGCATTTTCTGATCATCCTTGAGAGCGGATTGTTCCTTCCATAGTCCATCCAGTTATGCTTGTACAAGAAGGTTTTCAAATGAAAAGCACAAAAATTTCAAGTTGAAGCATTTTCATTTCATAGAAAATTAATTAAAAGACATTCGCTGAATACAATAGAAACAGATTTTTTTTTCAATTGCGCTTTGTCTTTCTCTCTTGCTGCCACCTGCTTTCGGTGAAGGGCACAGTTTGGTGTGCAATATCTCCCCAGAGGTGCTATTTGCTGTTGACTCTCATTAAAATTCGTAACCATCGCTATATTCATGTAGAAATTTGTTTATTTTGATTTTGCTGGGGTTTTTGTATGTGCCATCAAAACATCTAATGGGAAACTGAACTCAACACAGTGCACTAGAATGAATCATTCACGAAGACCTTCCAAATTGGCATATTTTTGCTTTCAGGAGACGGAACTAAATTTTGAAAATTAAAACTGGGGAAGCATCGACCGTGCAGCCGACTCGTAACGAGATCAGAGTGTGAGTTTTCAATTAAAATTCTGATGTTATGTAATCACTGGCTTCATACGCGAGTGGCGAACGTTCTCGAGAATGGTTTTTGTTTTCCTTTTGTTGCTGCATACACATGTGCAAATGCTACCGGAACTGACACACATTGAAAATGCTTTCGTTTCAAGTGCCAAGGCAGAGCTTTCCGATGCAAATGACAAGCAATAAACATATGCAACGTCGCAAACTGGGACTTTTGAGCTGAAGTGCTGAGATGTGGGCGACGCCTGGTGAGTGGAAAGGGAGAACTTCCCACACAAAGGATTTGCATGCATCAATTAAACACACCTTCAACGTTGATGCCACTATCGTGCGGTGGAAACTTTGCCTGAAGAATTTCAAAGAAAACTTGTTCAAAGAAAATCGTAATTTTATGTTTCCCAAGTCATTGGAATCTTGAAAGTTTTTTATGATGAAGGGAAGTGACGTCACGAACAGGGATTGAAAAATCAAGAACGGAAGTTGATAACATCGGGATTTTTAAAGCTTTCAAGATTATTGAAAAGATTTGATTAGATTTAAGACTAAAGTCACAGGTTCTGTTCTGTTTTCAATCTTAATTGAAAGTTCAGTTTCTTCGTGTTGCAAACCCTGATGAAACGTTTCATTTTTTGTTTTGAAACTTTCCTTAAGCATGATTAAAAAGTCAAAGAACAAATTTTCCAAGTTACATCAGTTGTTGATAATCCAATTAAAACACTTTCTTGG
The DNA here is from genome assembly GCA_000775305.1 of Belgica antarctica. Lineage (NCBI taxonomy): Eukaryota > Metazoa > Arthropoda > Insecta > Diptera > Chironomidae > Belgica > Belgica antarctica. The sequence goes on from JPYR01000386.1 coordinate 6,172, forward strand.
TAAATCATCACGTTTAGCAATAAGATAAAATTAATTTTCAACTTTTTCCATCGTCACAGCAAGTTTTCTTCATTTCAATTCACACATTTGCTAAAAATTGTGGTGAACGGCAGAAAATGTTTGTTAAATTAGAATGAGGTTAACTAGTGCACACATCCACCGAAGCATGGAAATTGGTTTTTGCTATTTGGGAAGTATTATTAGAAAGTTTACATGCGCATCGCAGACGCCATCAGTAATTCTCTAAATTGAACTGTGGTTTGGTTTTATCTCTCTTGCGGGCCCCAGCGTCGGAAATAAAAGTTTTCTCGTCTAGCTTCTGATGTTTCCGGAAACAAAACCCAGTACTTGAGCAAATAGACGGAAAAGTTGTCTAATTCGATGTGGAGTTGGTTGTGAAGTTGGTGACGTCAAGGAAAAAGTTTTTTTGTGAAATCTGAAATTGTTGACAGCTTTTTACAAACAAATTCCTTCAAGTCATTTAGTGGTTTATTCAGTGCATTGACTTACTTTGTACACGTTTTCATCGTCTTGTGACAAAACATCTGAAGAATCCAACACCCACCCCACCGGCCATCCAGTTTAAAATATAGTTTTTCCTTAATTTACACAGTTCGTTCACTTTTATTTTTCATTTCATTTATAAATTTTTATTCTTATCCTTAAATAAACTTTTTAATTAAATTTTTACTCTTTTTTTGTTCACAGCACCATCATTTTTGAAACAAAAAACAAAAGAAAATATTAATTTATTCCGAAATGATTTCGATCCAATTGATTTTATTCTAATAATCTCTTAATTTATTTTGGGATATCGTTCAACTCAATCAACTTGAATAAATTTAATTGGCTCTCAACCGCTACATTTCGTTTTTGTACAAAAAGTTGTTTGTTCTAAATGTTCATTTGCTTCCTTGACGTTATTTCGGGTTTACTGTTAACGGTTAGGAATTAGTTTTTCTTTCTTCGAAATCAAAAGGCAGTGATTGACTTTGGGTTAGTTAAAAGTTCTCGCCAAGCGTTCCTTTTTACTAAATTAGGGTTCCATTAACGAAAACGATCAATACAGCTTGAGCTGAAGCCAAAGATTCGTTAAAAACTACTTAAGATAAAATGAGATATCGTAAATGAGATCGATGGAGCAGATTTCAACGTTATTATCTAAAGATTCTTCTTCTTTTAAAAATATGACACTTATCGTTGTTCTTAATAGACTTTTATTTAAATTTTAAACACCTTCTTTGTTTTATGAAAATTCAAGCAACTAATGATGGAAACAGAGCAACAAAATGATTGATTGCTTTTTGGGGGATGATCGGGTGAAGTGTGACACGAAGATAAGTGATGAAGTAGGTTGGTAGGAAACTTGGTTTATGGCAGTAAGATTTGCAGATTTAAGTTGACTGATTGAATTTGAATTTCAGCCAGCTGTTGTCAAAGTATTGAGTGTAGAAAAGTTTCATTAGTCTTTTAGTCTTTCGATATTTGAAACGAGAACTTAAATAGCTAGGTTTGAGCATAGAAGAGACTTTAAAGCTAAATTTTGAGTTGTTCCGACAGTTGATTCGTGTTGTTAAAAAGTTTCTACCGTCGAAGTAAATTGTCTAGAAACTTATGTTATTTCAGAAAGTTTACTGAACACACGCGCTGTAAAATACTTCGAGTGTCGACAAGTTTTGAAAGCCAAAATGTTCATCGTCACTTTACATTTTGAGCGGGAAATTCTATGTCGAAACGAATCTAACGAAGTTTCTTTTAAAAAAAGATACTTTCTTGAAAATTCAATCGACAGCATGACTGATGAACAATCCCCTAATGTAGAGTAAATTTCCAGAGATTCTGCCAATGCATTACCGTAATGCATGATATTAGTTTATTTGTTTACAGAGACGTTAATCAAATTGATTCGAAGAAGGCCTTTGGACTGAAGGTGGCTTTTTGGGTTGAGCAGAATGACACGTGTAAACTCCAACAGAGAAACTATCGAACAAAAGGGGTAATTTTGTCAGTTATGTCCTTGAAAGCTTATTTGCAAGGTTTCGTGATTAAGGTTCTTTGACAACAATGTCCAGAAAGCATGTCACGTGGCGTGATGAAGACAAATGTGGTTTTGGGGATGCAAAAACGTGTTCTTATAAATAATAACCTAATTAAAGTTCATCATCCAAGAAACTTCTTCTTCAAACCGGCTTCTTTTTGTCACATTTCACCCAAACGCGCGTTTTCCATCATCAAGAACAGTCTAAATTAGATAAAGAACAGCTCCACGATGGCAAAAGGGGTCCCAAAAATCATTTTTCTTTATCTTTAGGCTAATAGAACTAATTGATTTGTAAATACACTTCAAAGATTAATTCATTACGCAGCTTCACATTCAAGTAACACAATTAATGAAGAATCTCGCTTTCTGTATGAAAACACTGACATCATTGAAACAAATGGACAGGAAAGAGGTGGAGACGGCCACCGGTGATGGAGATTGTGCAAATTGATTGATTTTCTCGGTTTCTCCGGCCCTTTTGTCTTGAAATGTGATAAGTTTCGATATGTGTTAGTATTTACTGTGATAAAATCTTCGCTTCAGAATCATTTTGTAATGCCGTGGTGACTCGGCAGAGAGTGGGCAAGAGGGCAATTGCATTTCGTTGGTAAATTAGGTCAGTTTGCAGTACATTTGTGTCCATTGTTGGCAATCCCTCTGCTTTGAACTAATTGATATTTGATTGACAAAAAATCTTGTAACACATGAACCTTACTAGATACCTTTGTAATATTAAAGTTTGATAAATCTATTGATATTGGATTCGTTTGAGAATTGATTCGGAGGACTGACGATGTTGTTCGGGTTGTTGTGCACAGTAGTGACGACGTGTTGTTTTTTCTGCTGATAGTTATTCGCAATTACGTACTCGTTTCCGCTGCTGTCGTTCTGATAAAACAGCTTCGAGTGGACGTCATCGAGCTTGAGGGTGTCCAAAGAGTTTAAGTAGCTGTGCTCGGAGCTGTCGCCGTTGGTTCTGGCATGATTGTTCTGGTAGTAGTTGAGTTTCCGGCTGGCGAGGTGGTCGTACGGTTCGTGCGATTGTTCGTGTGATTGCTGCTGGTGATACTGCAAATATTCGTTCATCTTGCTGCGCCGGGGCGTCAGGGTGAGAAAATCTCCATAGAATTTGGAATTTGTCGCCAGCTTATTGTTAGGAGACCGGTTGCACTTGTCGCCGTTCCCGAAATTTTCATTTATGAATTCCCCGTAATGCGTTTTGCTACGAGATTTTCCCATCAGGTTGGAAGCCGAGTCTGATAAATCTACGCTATGTCTACCGCTAATAGAAAATATCGCATTTTCGTTACTGTATTAAATTACGAAGGTCCCGAAGGGACAAACCGAGGCAACCAAAGCGGAAAGAAATAATATTTACCTTATTTGCAATTTGTTATTATCGTTAAAGCTCCGCATCTCAGAAATTTGTTGTTTCTCGACTGGGGACACATTTGAGTCGAGTTTGCTGCATTGGGCATCTATGAACATCACCACGAAGCGGAGATAGAAAGGATAGAAGAAACAAAAAAAGTTTTAATATAAACGTCAATCAAAAGTTTTGATGAAGGACTTGGGTAATAGAGAACACAAGATGATAAATGAGGACAAACTCAAACTTCAATGCTCCGAACTGTTACCAGGAAAATGTGTACTAACTTACTATGATGGGCTGCTGGGGGGCGCTGCAGAAGAGCGAGTCGTTCTTTGCGCGGACCAGGGCTATAAGCACGACCTGCATTTCAATGAGAGTTTTTTAGTTTACATTGAATTAGTTGGAAAAACGAGAGAAATTGTGGGGAGCTTTAGAGATTGAATAAATTAAGCTTTCAAAGCTTTCGATGAAGTTTTTTTCAAAAAGCTTTGACATTCTACAATTGAAAAAATATTTGTGAATATTTTCAACATTACGAATAGATTTAAAGCTTTTTTTAATTTTTAATAAGCTTTAAAAAGCTTTGATAAGCTTCCAACTACATTAATTGGTGCTTTAAATTGTTTTTGCATGCAAAACTTTTAAAAAGTTTGGACGTAGGTTTTTCAGCTTTATCTAAGCTTTTTAAAAATGTAACTTCAAGGAAAAGCTTTAACAATCTAAAAATTATTTATATTGAAAGCATTAAAAAAGATTTTCACAAGTTGCCATTTGTTTTTCAAATGTTTTTTAAAGTTCACCACATAAACTCTACCAAAAAGCACTTAATGAATGAAATAAATTGAACAAGCACAAATACTCACTGCTAAAATTGACCGGACCCGGGTCGTCCAAACAATTCGATGATTCAGTTCGACTTGTCGCATCAAGTTCACGACTAACCGTATCGCTGTCAGAGTTCAAGCTATCGTACTCTTCTGACTCCGTGTTGAACTTTTTCGATTTTTTTCTCGTCCTCTGCCCTGTGCCTGTACTGATGACAGTGTTGGATGATCTGTGCTTCTTTGACATCAGCATCGTTTCTCGGGACTCGTAAATGAGTCCTTGCGCTTGTCGTGCGCTGCCAATATTATCTTGATCTTTGAGGTGGAAAGTCGCGTATGGGTAAATATCTTCCGAGTACTCCGGGATCCGCTCCAAAGCACTGTCAAGTCCGGGTGATTGCGCTGATTGCTTCCGTACAGTCTGGTAATACTGTTCTCGGTGCTCTGATATGGAAAGTTTCGCAGTTTTTCCATGCTGATATGACGACTGCAACTGCTGCTGACGTGTTTGATCATTCTCGAAGATGTCACGTCCATCTGGGGGCAAAAGAAAATTTAGTTTAGCTCGACTCTTCATTTCAACGATTTAATGGAATGTGAAAGCACAAGGAAATTCCACAAAGAAAATGCTGATAACATTCTCGAAATGAATTGTGTAAAAGGGGGTGGCGTATGGGAGTTACATTCGGAGATTTGTAACCTAGTTTCGAATGTGAATATTCACTCACGTCACGTCAATTACAAACGCCCACATCCACCCTCTGTCACTTTTCCCCAAAAGGCTTTTGTTACATTAGAAATTCTGATCTAAATGACTTACATATTTTGAAGAAGAAGCAAACGCCCAGAACGGCCAAGATGACCGCAAAAATGGATATGATCGAGACTGTTAGGATATGTGTGTCGCTGAAGAAGTAGTCCTTGGGGTCGTAGGCCAAATCGAGGCCGATTTTGTTCGAATTCATCAATACTGAAACGGAAATGTTGCAATTTAATCAACATTTATGTGCTTCACACTCACCTCCGGCCATGTTTAATGTTTCAAACGTGTACTCGGCGATGGTCGAGCCTGCATTGTTGTGCGCCTGCACTCTGATGTTGTAGGTAGTAGACGGTTCTAAATCGCCGATGGGGAAACGGGCTTGCGACACAATGTTACTCGACACGATGATCCATTCGTTGGAATACCCGAAGCGCTTGTACTCCACGGTGAAGTACTGAATCGGGCAGCCGCCATCTTGCCACTGGATCAGCTCCAGCATCACCGTTGTGATATTGACTTTTAGGAAAGACTCCGTCGGCGGTCCTATAGGCTTCTCACCGTTTGTGTTTATCGTTACCGTTTCGCTAGTGCTTCCGCTTCCGATCTTGTTGAGTGCGGCAATTGTGAACTCATACTCAGTGCCGCATTGTAGGCTCTCGAGAATGTGGGAGTTGCTTCGTCGGTCGATTATGACTTCGTGCCACTCACCAAAGTGACGTCGATATGTAAGAAGATAGTTTTTTATTGGCGCGCCACCGGTGTCGGTGATGTGCCAGTGAAGGGACACGGATGTGGGTGAATTCGAAGCACCTGAAAGCTTCGGTGATCCAGGCGGGACCTGAACGTACAGCTGGTAAGTGATTCTGTCGCTACCCAAAGCGTTTCTTGCGTAACAAGTGTAATTGCTTTCGTGATTTCTCTGAACGTTCCTCAAAGTTATCGTGTTGTCATCGCCGATATCAAGTCTTGCTTGTCGCGCGCGTTCATCAGCAACGGTCCATTCAGTTGACGGCTTTGGAAAGCCGACAAACAAGCATGGCAGCTTCACGTCAACCCGCCAAGCCACGGAAATAATTTGACCAAAGCTTACAATTTGTGCGGGCACTTGTGAAGACGGCACGAGTTTCACCACTGGTGTGCTCGGACCGGAGCCGAGCTTTGTCGAGGCCGTCACCCAAGCCTCGTAAGTCTCCCTGAGGTTGAGATTTTTTGCCTCGTAGTGATGGCTTTGTGCTGGCAGTGTCGTTTTTATAATCTTCAACTCTTGACCCTTGTCAAGCACTCGAATGAAAATGGTGAACATAGAAAGGATGCCGTTCGGTCGTCTCGGCGGTAGCCAGCTTAAAATGACTGAGTTTTCACCTGTCACGACTGATTTAATCCTTTCAGGGGCGTCGGGAGTTGCTTCTTCTGTTCTGCAAAGAAGCGTGTTGCTTGTCACACCTTCACCGGCTCTTGTAAAGGCTTGGAGTTGAACTGAGTAGTTTGTGAAGGGCTGCAAGCCGTGCAGAACAGTGCTCAAAGCTGAAGTGACTTTAGTTTCACGATTCGCGTACTCAGCCACGATGTTTGAGGGTTCGTACAATATTTTGTAACCCTGAATGATTCCGTGCGTGTTTTTGGTGGGCGGCGGCTGCCAGTTGATCTGAATGTTCTGCGATGTCAGTGCGGAACACGTGACTTGCTGTGGCGGAGCGCTGGGAACATCCTCGAGCGTATTGACAAGCACAGCTTTTGAAGGCGGGCCGTCGCCCTTTGCGTTAAATGCCAACACAATCACGTTGTATGCCGTGAACTTCTCGAGTCCGGTAAGTCGAAACTCCTGTGCACCTTCACCACCGGATGATCCGATTCTCGAGTAGTTGAAAGCATGATCTGCTTCCTCGGCTTTATGAAAGCCGATAGCATAGCCCAGGATCTCTCCGTTCCAATTTTCACGTTCCGGTGGCCGCCATGTAACAAGTAGCTGTGTCGGTCCAATGGGTTCAAGATTTACTTTGAGTGGCTGTCCGTTCGGCGTTTCTCCGTCAGTCTGGATGTGCAAAATGTCACTGGAAATGCTGGTGCCGAGATTGTTCTCCGCAAATAATCTGAAGTGGTAGTTCGTTGCCGGCTTCAGGTTTCCGATGTGCACCGAGTTCTTGTCGCCGCTGATGATTTTCTGATTGTACTCGTGCCAAATGTCCTGGCTCTCCTTGAACTGCAAGGTGTATCGAGTCACCGGCTGCAGGTCAACGTATCCGACAGTATCGTATTTCTCCTGACCCGACCACGACAACGTCACCGAGCGACTGTTCATCTCGTTCACATGCAGATTTTGCGGCGCACTCGGCGGCTCTTGAACTTGCAAATGAATGACGGAGTGGTCATGCCCGAACGTATTTGTGGCCACGCATGTATATTCACCGCGATCGGACAGGATTGACTGAAGGATTGTCAGCTCTGACATGGCGCCCTTAGACAAGTCATTCTTTTTGACTTCGTAGCGCGCATCATAAGCTTTACCGATAATCTGACCGTTTTTAAATCGCCATGTGATGTCTAAAGGCTTGTCACCATCCGCCTCGCATCGCAACGTTACACGTTCACCGCGCCGCACCGACACTTGCTTGTTGCGAACAATAATGTGTGGACCGACATGAACTGTCAGGCGTATTAATTTACTTAAGCCGGCACCAATTCCATTACTCGCCTGGCACAGAAAGTTCCCCTCCTGTTCCCTCGTCACATTATGTATGATGAGCGTTCCATTGTTGTGGCTCTCAATGCCAGATGATCCGTCGTTGTATGAAAGCTCCCGATAATCACCCGATTGCTCGCCCAAAGCCTGCTTCCACTGCACGGTTGGCGTGGGGAAGCCCTCGGCTTTACATGCCATTGACAGTGATGTGCCCAAAATAGCACTCTCATCCTTCGGCTCGACGATCCAACGGGGCGGAACTTTGTTTTGGAAGAGGGAAGAGAATGAAAAAAGGTCAGACTCGGAATTGGCCTGACAAATTAAATACAAATTCATAAGTCAAGCATTAAAACTGGAAAATCACGAGCAACAAAAAAATTTCATGCAATTTACTCACGGCATTTAGTTTTTGGCTTTGGCAAATAAAAGTTTTTCGACAACAATAAAAAAAAATACTTTTCATACCACTATGTTGAGTGCAATATGAAAGCATCAGAAATCAGAATTTTTGCCATCCTTCTGACTCATACTTTTAGTCAGGGACTTCTTGTGGTTGTAGACTTGTGGTGTACGGAAAGCTCTAAAGCTCAATTTTGAAGTTATATTGAAAACTTTGATACCATCAAGAACACCTAAAATCGGTTCCAACTCTTCGAAAGCCAGTTCGAGAGAATCAAAAACCACTTCATTTGTGCCGGTTTATTCTAATTTGGCATAATAAATAGAGGTTGAACCGGTTCAATCAATAACCTAAATTTAAATCTTCAAACACTTTCAATGTCTTATCTCTTGAACCGTATCAAAAAGAGTTTGGAAAATTGTTCCGCTTACAGAACATCACGAACCGGTTCCAAAACATCTAAAACCGATATCAAAACTTATAAAGCCAGCTTCAGTTAATCAAGTACCGCTTCATTTGCCGATTCGCATTAGTTTGGTTTAATAAGCAAACAAAAAGTTTAAAACGATTCAATAGCTTCAATCTCAACTTTTAAACACTTTCAATGTCTACATAACTACAAAGAAGTCCCTACAACCCCATTCTCCCATCAAGCACACACCATTTAACAGGAAATGTTTTTTAACATGAAAAAAACAATACTTTTCGTGTCGTGGGTGCAAGAACGATGTTCGGTGCATGGTGCGGATCGCAGGGGGGACGGAAATGTTTTATAACATTTCTCCCCACAATGGTGCTGCAGTGATAAGAATGTGCATAAATTTCAGCTCGAGATAAAAATCTCCAATTGGTGCAAATTGCAATTGTGTACGTGCTTACGTCAGTGAACGTAAAGTTGGTAAAGTCACCGGGAAAAGGTGACGGGTAAAGCCACACGGAACACAGCGAAGTGCACTTGGTGAACATCCAACTTGTAAGCTTAAAATAAGATTTGGAAATTGGATATCCACATGATGCGCTTCAGCAGTGAAACTTTCTGTTTCGTATTTACCAGCGACTGATAAAGTGACAGTGTAGTCGACAACTCCGGCGGGGTTTGATATTTGACAAGTGTAATTTCCATTGTGTTGCGACGTTATATTATGGATCGTAAGGATGCTTGAGAAAGATTGTATGGTATTGATTTCAATTGTTCTTTCATCGAAGTGATGTCGGTGCTGGTTTGAGGTGAACGACGATGCTGAGTCTGTTTGTTCGCCGCTCTTAAGAGCTTTACTGTCCCGATACCAAGTGATATTGAAAGGTTGATCCCCAGTTGTAGAAGTGCACATTGTTTGAACTCTCATCCCCTCTTGAATGTCATCGCCAAAATTAAATGGCGTAATGCGAGGTGGAACTACAGCGGATAGAGAGAAGTGGATGGTTTTTAAAGCTGCACATAATCTCGAATTTGTATTCATATTTTGTTTCTCGAATTCCAACACAAATGTTATGTTTGATTCAATCCAATCGATTGCCACGCTTTACTGCTTGCGCAACAATAGAATTCAAGAGCTTCGGATTTGGGACGTGTTCTCTGACAACGATGGAAGTACTATGGATGCCCGCAATAGACACAACTTGGTCTAGTGATGCTTGAAAACTGCCCTGAAGCGTGGAATTAATTGAGTCTAGGTTTTCAGGAACTACTTTCCGGGTCAAGATTCAATTGAATTTACAAAAAGTTTTGGGGGAACAAAAATGAATGAAACTTTCAAGCCGAAGTCATCAAAACTTAGCAATAGTTTGGTTTCTTCAGAATCTATTCAAATTTTCATAACCAAAACTTTTATATTCAATTCGTATAAAAGTTACAAAAGTCTCAGCGATATTCATCTGGAAATCTAGGCTTCAAATCTTGAAGTATTTTCACAGCACTTCATTTAGAAGAATTTTGAGCTGGTACATTTCAAACATTCTTCAAACTTCTGAAATGTTTCACAACCTAAAAACTAACAAAAAACTTTGAAGCATTTCCATCGCTTCAAGTACCACAACGGCTGACTATCTCTCTCCTGCCCGCAATTATTCGCAATAATATCACGAAATTGATGATTCTCGAGTGTGCTTTGTGAAAACTGCCAGCACACGAGAGAGAACGGAAGCACCAAAAATACTCGAAAGCGAGGATTCGAAATTGCAGGATAATTGCAAAGCTTGTGGCATGAATGCATCGTTCAGGCTAGAGAACACACAGACACACATAAAATTATCAAAATATTTTGACCCCATTAATATGCAATCAAAAAATAATAACGAATTTAAGTTACGACATCATCGCTTTCAGATAGCGCCGCTCTGTGCACCATGTTCCACGAAAGTAAAATTTGAAATTCATATCCGACGTTTTCATAAAAGGATTATTCATGATTTATATAAGTGCAGAATGTAATTTTGATAACAGCCACTTAAGTTTAATTCCCGTTTTTGCATGCATATGAAGTGCTTCGATCGAAACGCACACCTCGAAAAATTGTTGGTTTGATTTTTAACCAGCATCGTGTACTATTTAATCGAACACGATGCTGTAATCACTTTTAATGCGAATCACCATTTCGTGTTGAAAACGAGCTCAAAACTGTTTAAACGCAAATTCATCGGCAAACTTTGTGCGTAAATAAAGTAAATTTGTCGATAATTAAAATCAGCAAACGTGGCGGTTGTAAGCATAACAAATTTATAATTACTAAAATTGTCATGCAGGGAAGAATAATCAGCTGCAGAAGAGTTTTTAATTGCGATTGGGTTAGAATTTGTTATTTATGGAGTGGGTGGGAGGTTTTGTACCAAAACTAAAAGTTCAGATAACTTTTGAACTTAAGTTGCTGGGATTTTATTGAATTTCAAACTAACATGTAAAATGGCTGCCAATTAGTGACAAAACTAAAGTGTCAGTGGAATAAGAATAGAAAACTGACAGCTTTCCGAAAGTTTTTGAACTGAAACCAAATGAAATCCGAACAAATTACTTCCAGCCAAAGACCGTAAGATAAACTTTGGCTTTTGGCAAAATCTATTAATTAAATATCATGTGGTTACGTGAACTTGCATGGAGCTTAGCATTAAATTTATAACTGTACATGTATTACAAAGTTCTACGAAACCAATTGAAAGCTCAAGGGATTTTCGAAGAATTTCAAGATTCCTGTTCAAATGTGTGCCACCTCGTAAGCTTTCTTGGAAGTTTCTGCATAACTTAACTGAACATAAATACACACAAAACAAAGTTTAACTATTTCCAATTATTTTAGGTGATATTCCATGAATTTCAACAATACTTGTTAAATGCATTTTAAACTGACTTCAAAGGTTTTATTTTTGAATTCAACTGCACTGTTTTGACGCAATTCATGAAACACCCACGGTAAGCTTAGAAAAAGTTCATCGCGCATCATGCTACACAGTTAATACATAATAGATGATTTGTCTTCTTCGTCATATCCTTCTCATATATTTTTAATACCGTTGACTTTCAGCATCGCTGAATACTGAATGGTGGCTGCATCGTTCTGCACACGGCACGTATATTCGCCAGCATGAGACTGCTTAATTCCTGCTATGCTTAATGCACTGGTAAACTCATCATTCTGCCTTATCATTATCAAGTTATTGTCGACGACACCGTCTTTACTACCAAGACGATTATTATTATTATTTTTATCGTTATTGTACCGTGAATCAACATTAATATTGTCGTTTGCACCTACTGTTCCTGATTGTTTTATGGCCACATTATCTTTTAGCCACGTGAATACTAATGGCAGGTCTCCAGTGCCGGCCACACACTGCACGGACGTTCGGTCGCCTACGTTCAATTCCTTTGAAAATTCAAAGTGCGAAACTTTCGGCGGAACTAAACTCACATATAACAGAACACAATAAACAACAGTCATTTAAACAAGCATTATTGTGCGGATTACGGATTTGTGCGAAGGTGTTTTGAAGGTGCGAATTTAATACAAAATCCAGTGCGAGTTGGTGCGTGAAAAGAAGGTGAAATTGAAATGAAATTGAAATTCTATTAATATCCGTCGTTTGTGTATTCTCAGAATCAGACATTTAATATTTTTCGATTGAATCACTGCCAAGTAGCGGTTGCCATAACCTGCGGGGGTGTACAACGAGGTTGCTAAGTTCAAAATTACAGATTGATTTCGTAAATCGAGATGGAACCGATAAATTTTTGAGGTTAAGTTATGATTTCCACAATTTATCGGCGAACTTTGGCAGGTTAAAGCAACCCAGAATTGATATTGATCAATTCAACCACCCCGAAGGCTGTGGCAGAGATAAAATCGAGAATTTTTATTGGAAAAATCAATGACATTAAACAAAGAAGCAGCAAATCGATGTCAACAGCAGAGTCTTTGGATCTGAAAATAACCGTCGAGTGTCTATGAGTGCTCAAGTTATTCAATTTTTCTCCACATCATCTTTACAGGTTTCCTTTTCATCATTTTAAAAAGAAGAAATGCGAAGGAAGAATGAAAGCATACGAGCGAAAGAGCTTTCTTTTTATGTTTGCTGTCAGAAACGGTTTATGATTAACCTCAGTACAGATTGTCGAAGTATCGACAAGAAACTCGCTTTTTGATATGAAAGCTTTTGGCAGCTATTTACAGAATCAGAGAGAAAAGTATAAAAATGTTTGCTGCTGCTGAATGTTGAACGGGAAGTCGTGGCGGGGAATGGGGAGACGTCAAAAATCTATTAGAGTAGCAATGCGAACAGAAAGATTTTGACGTTTTATGCGCAACGGTATAAAGTTTGGGGTGTGTAAAAAGAACACGTGGAACTTATTTTTGATGTGCCCATAGCGTTGATTGCTGGTAACTTTAGGTGCCCATGTGTTTTTACGTAAACTTGTTGATTTTAATAAGGATTTGAAATAAGAATTATGCTTATCAGTTTGAAAATGAAGTTTGAAGTTATTTACTGTAAGTACCTATGGAGGTTTAGCTAGATTTTACTAGAACTTCAATTGATGTTTGACTAAACCATCTTCGGTTAAGTATTTTCTTCAAAACATTAAGCTTTTTAGGGTTGGGCGTTATTAGTTTCAAGAACCTATTCATGGGTACAAGTATTACAGAAACCTAACATAAATTAAATCTAGAAGAACTCGTGGGTTGTAAGTACTCATAGGTACCTATGTATTTTTCAATCTGTGGGTACACACATTCAAGTTTATCAAATTTCCATGGGCACTTTAACATTTCCAATGCACCCTTTCACCGTAAGATCTTTCCCATACCCTAACCATGGCAACAAATTTCCGAATCATCAATTCTTTTGTGTAACGTTTAATGTTTCAGAAATGTATGTGCCTTCACGTTTCGAGTTATCGAACACACATTTTTCCGGCAGCCCATTTTCATCAAGATGTTAAACGTAACGCTCGGTATTATAAACGAAGGATAGAAAAATATAGACAGAAGTGAACTCACCCAGAACTTTAACCTCCACTGATTTCTGAGACGTGTAATTGTGCTTATTCCTGGCCGTGCATGTGTACTGGCCCTGATCACTCTGTCGTTGGATGTTCTCGATTGTCAATGTGCCGTTCGAAACACGCTGTCACATGTTTGTGGGCAACTTGACGTTATCTTAGAGAGAATCCAGGGAGAAAAAGCACAAAACCAGTCCAATTAATGACTTGACTACGAGCATCGGAATGCTTCACCGCAACTCACTTTTCTCCCAAACGATTTTGTCGATTGGGTAGCCAGCAACTGGACATTTAATTTGCAGCATTTTACCAGCCACCGCAGAGATCGGTGACATTGATCGAACGTATGGCATACCATAGATGTTGAGTCGAGCGGAATGGCTGTTCTGACCCGCCCTTGAACGAGCCGTGCACTCATATTCACCGCCGTCCTCTGTCTTCACCGCACTAATGTTGACATGACTAATGACATCGCCTGATATTGTTACATATTGACCAATCATCAATCTATCGTTATTTGGCAGCGGAAAGCCATCGAGATTCCAAGAGATCTGGGGCGTGGGGCTGCCAGTTGCAGTGCACTTTAACGACACGCCCGGACCGGGTTGCAACGTTTGTTCAATAAATCTGTAGTGTAATTGGGGCGCGACCTCTCCCAGGCTGATCTCCGCCATGCCTTCCGCAACATCGATGTCGTTCTTGACAAAGCACTGGAACATCCCTTGGTCATCTTTTGACACCGACGTTATGCGAACGTGATCCTTACTCAGCAGTCGCACTCGTGAACCCGTTCGCAAGGGCTGCCCGTCCTTCAACCACCAAATCTGCGATTGCGGCATCCCAGTTATCATACACTTCTGCAGATTCGAATGAAAGGGGCGCGGTGACAATAAAAATTGAGAAATGCTGACTGCGAATCTAATTAAAAGCGAGCGGATCTTACCAAGTCAGCAGTTTTTCCCACGTCAACCGTCTGACGATTTGGCTGGATGTGAACTTGAAGTGGTGCTACAACTTTCAACTGAATTTCTAGGGTCTCGCTGCCCTGCTCGTTTGTGGCTGTGCAGTAGAAAATCGTGTTGTCTGATTGTTCGATTGACTGAATCACCAGCCGACTTTCTTTAATCTTGAACCGGCCCGTCATTATCATGTGTTCAATGGACTCGTTACGTCCCTGCTTGTTACGAAAGTACCATCTGCATAAAATATCGTAAGGGGATGAAGTGAGAGAAAGCGGACGAAATCGAGATCTCATTTTAAATTGTTTTTTGATTACTTTGCAGTTTTTTCTTCTTCTTTGCTATTAAATCACAGTCAACGAATGTGCTCGTGAAGCGTTTGATGCGAGAATTCTCCCGGAAAATGGATTTTTCTTCGCATTTATTTCCTTTTAATGGGCGTCTGTGATAGCAGTTTTGCGGGGTGTAGTTGGGCATTTGGGTGGAAAATTAACGGAATTTCAGGAAAATTGAAGTTTTCTGCTAGATTTGGTTCTTGTGCAACATTAAATAGCACTTAAATATCCAATGTTTCCTCTTAAAAGGTAAACAACAGCCGTTTCAATTCAGTTTATTTGCTGGAAAATAATGTTGAAAGCGTCACCGTCAAAATTAAAGCGGAGATTAAAATCGTCATAAGAATCATAAAAAGCTTTATACGGGTATTCCAGTAAAAGTTTTGTCAGTTTCGTGCTTTAAGCTTGAATTTTTCGATCGTTGGTTTGTAAGGAAACTGATTGTCAAGATTAATATGCACGCAATGGTACCCAGAATTTATGATGCACGAGAGACTTCAAGTGCTACGTCAACCAAGCGCCCGCAATTATTTATAGAGAGATTCATAATTCAGAGCATAAGTTGGCGAAGGTTCGTCCGTACATATTTTATGAAGTGCTGAAATTATTGTTTGAAAATTAACATTTTATGTCGAATGGGGTAATTATTTTACACAAAAATCGTGAACAAAACGAAGCTCAGAAGAAAGAAACGAGCACAACATTTCAGACATGTTTTATAGCTTCCGGCAAAGCATCGAACAAGCAAAACATTTTAACATGATGTATTCGAGTGTATTGTTTGCGAGTCTCACCTAAAAACGGGTCTTGGGTTGGCATAAGCGACACATGGTATGACAACGGTCTCTTCCAGTCGAATCGTTATGTACTTGATTTTGTCATTCATTATAGGTGGTACAGTGTCTTTCATTTCTGCAAGTGCAAAAGTAATAAATTAGAGAATGTTTTGGTTTTATCGATACATTTTTTGCGAAATGGGTGTTAAACTAGGGTTAGTTCGGGGAAAATGTCACTAAAGGTTTGATGGAAGTGTTGAAAAGCGTTTATGTTCGGAAAGTCTAACAAATTGTGCTTTAATAATGTAGTGGAAGCATGATAAAGTAACTTAAAAGCTTCCAAAAGCTTCTTTCTTAAAAGAGCTTTTTTGAAAACTTCAAGCTCTTAAAAAGGTCTTAAAATTGTTTTTAAAACTTTAAAAAGCTTTTTAAAGGTATCGAAAGCTTCAGAAATTTTTCTATATATGCATTGAAAGCTTTAAAAAGTATTTTAAAAACTCTGACAGCTTCAAAAAGCTTTTCGTGAGCTTATGAAGCGTCAACAAACTTTCGATAAGCACTGAAAACTCCAGAAACCTTTTAAAAATAGTTAAAGTTTCCAAAGCTTCTTTGAACTTAAAACTGAATTTAATTTTGTAAGATTCAACTAAAACATAATAAAAATAGATTTAAAATAGTTCACACAAAAGCGTAAAGCAGCTTGACAACAAACGTTCAAGATCACAAACTAAAGCTTAAGTAAGCCCAATGCTTTACATAAAAGTTTTAAAATGAAATCAAAGCTTGGAAAAGCTTTTCAAAGCTTCTTTCATCCTTTCTAAGCCATAAACCCCCACAAAAGCGGTTGAACAATGAACATCTACGCTTTTTAAACCGCCCAACGACATGTTCCGCACTATAACCACATCCAACGCTTCTATGAATGTATTTTTAAAATTTATTACTCACCAGTCAATTGAATTCGGCCAACACTACCGCTGATAACGACATCCTGCGTTAGTGAATGAAGCGTTCGACAGCGGAAAGTCTTCTGGGCATCGTACTGGGTGATGTTTATGACAATTAGTTCGCCGCTCGGCAGCATGTGAAATTTCGAGTCTAAATTCAGGTAAAGAAATGTAATCAACTTCTTATTAACAATTCAGCACTTTTGACAACCCAAACTGGCTTGCGGAAGGTAAAGTTCACGGGTTGTTTGACAAAGAAAGAAATTTACAAGAACAAAAAAAGTAATTTAAAAGAACTTCACCGTGAAAAATTAATTTTCAGAAATTTGGCGGTCTTGTTCCGCTTAAAAGGTTTTCAACGGAACGAAAATAATTATTACTGGCTTCGGATGAGAGTTTGTGCCATTAAAAATTCATAAACATTAAAGCGGTACACTCGCAGAGTCCTTTTAATGCTCGTAAATATTTAAAACCGAAAACAAAAGAGACGAACAAGTGGAAAAGTTCTTCACTGAATAATGAAAAATTTAAAATGGCTAGTAAATTTAACGAGTTGACATGGCGACACCGTAGTGCGAATGGGAAAGTAGGCGCAAAACTTTAGGTCGAATGTGATGCTGATGTTTTTCCATTCGAACGCGTTTCGGGTGGTAAGCAACAGTTAGAACTTGCCAGTTTCCCAACACCGGTTGGAAGCACATCGCCCAAAGTTCTCAAAGTGGTCCCAGGACAGCTTTCAAGTTTTGTTGACTTGCCCGCAGAACTTTTTTTTTCGCATTTTTGAAATTCTCGAGAGTTCCAACACATGAATCACTGCGGACTTCCAAAGTTCCTAGATTACAATTTAGGTCAAGTTTCACTTACCGCCATCGGTACTCGGGTAAATGTTGTGCATCGGCTCTTCCAGCCACGACGTCACTTTCACATACTCCTTGACGAACTGCGGAATGTTGCACTTTATAATTACATTGCTACCGATAAAACCATCGGGATTTTGCACTTCTAAATCGTAGCGTTGATGAATAACTGCAAGCGAGACAGAAATTAACATGAACGATGCGAAATTGGTAACACTGATTGAAGGGTCGCTTTGAAAAAGCGTGAAGTGGCTGCAAATAGGATTTTGCGATGCGAGATAAACGGGGCGCTGTAAATTCTTAATTAGAATACCGATAAAAATCAGCATTCAGCTGTGCCTGTCTAAGTAAGTAATCAACAACGTACGCTGTGTGTACACGTAAAAAGCGGAAAGCAGTTTCAAAGGAATTTTCTCTTCATTGCGATCAAAGATAAGCGTCGTCAGAGAGTGAAAAGTGGATGCAAGAGAAGAGCCGAGAAGAAAGCAAGCAAAAACCACAAACTCTTTAAGCATCCAACTTCGTGCTCAATTGATTTTTCCCTCTGCATGTGACTGACTCTTAGAACTGTGTGCTACGATGAAATACTTTTTTCATCTTTTCCTAACAGACACAATTGAATGAATGGAAATTTATGCAAATTTATGCAAATTTATTTTCCCTTTTTTCTCGCTTCTCCGACTTAATGCTTTTTTTATTCCGATCCGGACAAAACGTCTGAGTTTTTATAGATGACTATTGTTGCTTGCTTTCTTATCACTTTTGCATTTCTTCTGCTGCTGTCGTCGGCCCCACGATAACTTAGATTCGACAAATTGATGCTTTGCATATGGACACCCATGGAGGAACTTTTTGTTAGTTTCTCAAAGCGTAATTTACGCGCCGAAGTTTTTCATATCGCTTCCAGTGTTGTTGCTGCCGTTCTAAGAAGGGTGACTTTTAGTTCGTAACAATAATTACTTTAGTGCCTTTAACACCTTTAACCGGAAAGTTGGTGAAAAGTAATGGAAGCAATTTAGCAGAGAAAATTGGTCTACAGGTTGTCTATGGACGTAAAAACATGAACTTTTATACATTCATGGTACTGGGGCTGCCTTCTGAAGGTTTTGACCTGAAAAATCTGTAGAAGAATCTTAAAGGCATGTATAAAGCACCACCAAAGCAATTACCGTATAATAAAGAACCACCGATTTCTGCTTGTTGTTATGAATAACCACCGTTTAAATATCAACAAAAATCGTTAAAAAAGTTGCGATGCAGAAGTTTTGTTGACGTTTCGCTCGGAAATTATTTTTTTAACGGTTTTTTGATATTTGAACGGTGGTACTTTAATCGGTGGCAATTGCTTTGGTGATCCATACACTCAGAATCTTGTTAGAGAAAACTTTCTAGAACAATCTTAAGACACTGAGCCTTATAAAAATTTATGTGAAAACGAATCGACTAGATCAGTTTTAAGAATAATAAATCACATAAAAATTAGACTTTGATAGATTTTATTCGTCAATTAGCATCACCCCATAGATTTGAATAAAACTGAATGTTAATTTCTACTTAAATTCAAAGATGTTCCACTCATTAAGAAGTGGACAACAACTATGTTTTTCATTGATCTTAACAATAAGTTTGATCTGACACAAATCAGTAGATCTTGAAGCCTCTTATACCTTCTTATACCTTACACGATACTTTCAGAACACTACCCAAAACAAGCTGTACATTCCTAATAAATTCAAAACAATTTCATTGCAATTCCACCAAAATAACCTATTTCAATATGTTCAGACTTTGTGTATTTGCCACAACCAAAACACTTTATCGTGTTCTCATCCCATTTGAGTGTAGATCTTAAGCTTCAACGAATATTACACACACACAACAACGCAGCTTAATCAAAAAACCCCTCCCGACGCAAATTCCAACTCACAAACGCCTCGTTTATCTCGTATGTTCTCTCGAACAAGTTTGGGTGCCTTGCTTTGTATGCATTAACAGCATGTTTCAATAAGTTTCGAGTTTCGGAAGTCTTCCGCCGACACGTTTTGCTTACCTGCTTTAACAAAAACATCTCTTGAGACGATTGTTCCTATTGAATTTACAGCTATACACCTGTAAGTTGCCCAATGAACATCTTGTCGGAAGCTCTCGCCTTGGAAGGGCGGAAAGTAAAGTGAACTGTTGGCGAGAATGTGCCGGATCTGAAATTAGATTTCACATTAGACAGTCTACGTAATTGCATTTCAGTGACTTACGTTCTGAATTGTGCTAACAGGATTATTCTCGCTATCGAACCATTCGATGTTTGGCGTCGGAATGCCCCGCGCAATGCAATCAATGCGCCCGCCGATATTATTAGTGAAATCTAATCGCGTTGGAGGTTCGAAATCAAAAGTCGGCCCGATATTGTCATATGAATTTGATGACGCTGCGACGAGATCTAATTGAAACACGGCGAAAATCAATAATTAGTTCAGGAACTAAACATCAAAGTTGGCATAAAATTATTGAACTTTAAATTTTACTACAATATTTGAGTTTAACTGTCAAATATTAAAACTAGATTAAAACTGTAGCACAAAATTAAAGTATTCAACAGCCTTGAGCGTCGACTCAACACTTCAAATATTCATAGAGTTTCTTTCAATTAAAGCATTTTCATCAACATTCCAAAAAAAATTCTCGTTGTGGCAGCCAGCACAGCCAGATGGAGCAAACTCACCCACGAAAACCTCAAAGTCAATTTATTTTAGCATTTTTATTGATAAGAATTTATTTTACTCGGTAATCTCAGATGGAACATCAATTCATAACGAGAAAGTTTCGCAACATGATTTTGGATCATTGTGATTACAAAGGGAACATTTTTGCACCGAAATAAATTCTAGTTTAGATTTGTATTTGAATTTATTCGAGAGTTGTAAACACATTTGGGTAGTAACAAACGTTTTAAGCGCTTTTGCCTTTTTTTATTGCATGGGGCTTGTTTATCAGCGATGTCATCTGAACTAGTTCTTGAAATCGAACTATTTTTGAAGTTCGATTTTGATGTTTAAATAGGTCAACTATGTACTGCATGAATCAGGAGCCAAAACGTGACTTCCACCGCCGTCATCGACAGTCTGTTTTGCCAAAGCTGATAATGCAAAACTCTCGACAAATCTTTTTTATGTATTCAAGCATATTTCTTTCGCTTCATGATATTTATTTTGATCCCTCACTTTTCAATATCAAAAATTCCATGCATGCTTCTGGGTCTTATAATGCAATCCCGATAATTCAAAACCCAAATCACGAACGAATGTGAAAGAGAATGTTCGTTCATGTCATCGTCAGAAAACATTTATTGTGTGGATGTTGAAACGTTTTGTTAAGATGATTCAGTGCCTTTCGTGGTATTGTTGTTGAATCCTTGAGTCGACACTCAATGAAGTATTGGGTTTTGAAATCAATAGATTAAATAGAAATTAGTCTCAAAGCGTGACACTTTAGACGTCTCTTAGAAAACTCTCGTGAACGCGCCCCGCAAAGCACTTGGAATCCTTTTCTTCACTTTCCACAACGCGTAATTTAATTTTCTCTTTTCACAGCATCAGCAGTGGTTTCATCATCATTCATGAGGCAGAATGGGATTATGGTAGAAATCAAAAAGCACGTTTTGCATACATCATTTACGAATGTGAAGCGTAATCCGAGCGAATAAATTTAAAATGAGAACGGAGGCAGGCGGATGGAAAATACAAATTCATGGCGATGAAATCGCTTTTCTTCATCAATTATGCTTGTTATTACTTCACTCGCGATCACAAGCTAGATGAATAACTCTGTGATTACCATTCATGCATTCAAGGAAACATTGTTAAACATCAATTTACATATTTCTCCTTCCCGCAGCCTGAGACTGGCAACCAAAGACTTAACAACTTAATGAACACAAATTATTTTCCATTTTTCTACCTCAACAGAATTAATTCCATGACGTTAAGAAGCTCAAATGGCAACGTACCGTTGTGATGGCTGTCATAGGTAACGAGATTTTAAAATAAATAAATTACAGGTTTATTTTAGTGTTTTTCTAGGGAAAACGTTTCTAGGATTAAACTCTGGTGGATAAAGAAATAAGTAACTTTTCACGGAACTTTGAAAACAAAGAATAAATGAGTTTACATAAATTTCACAGAAACAGTTTTTGAAAGTTAAAATGATTCAAGATATTTAAAATCTAGGAAACGTTAAACAACAAAAACATTTAATTACACAAATTAATTACACTCAAAAATATGGTAGTTGTTGGAAACTTAACATATTCAAACAAAGGCTATTGAAAGTTTATAGAAAGCTTATGAAAATTTCGTGAAAAAAAAATTAAGTCCAAATGTTTTAAATCATGAATTTAATAAAACTTACAAAAGTCACTTCAAAATCTTTTCTTGACAATTTAGCTCAATTTAGCATCACATCTTGAAAGTTTTCGTAAATTAAACTTTAAACATATAAATAAACCGAACCCATAAAGCTTTCAAATGATTTTTTTTTTCAAATTTGATGAAGTTAAGCTACAATTATCAACGAAATAACTTTGAAATAGCTTTGAAATTTGTTTATTAAAATGTTTTATAGCTATCTTAGTTAAAATCAATGGTTTTGTGAAAGTTTGTCTTCTTAGAAATTCACAACATGAAAACAAAGACAACAAATCAGTTTTCATGATTCTGTTTATTTTCCTGAAAATGAAACAAATTTAAATTTGATTTCAAGTTTTCATGGAAATTTGACAGCATTTTATCCATCAAAGCAAAGTGCGTGAATTATTTTGCAACGAGACTTCATTTTCCACCTCCCATTTTCAGAGACATCACTGACGAACTAACTCGTTGAAAGCTTCTTTTGTGCTGTTTGTTTCGAGGTAATTTAATTTACTGTAATTTACTGTAATTGAATTCTAAAAATCTTTGATGTTTCAAGCCTTTTCAAGCAACACTTTGCAACCTTTTATTTCAAGGTCGCACTTTCGTTCACCAGAAGAGATTTAGTATAAACGATTATTTGCTGTCGATAAACAGCTTTTCGGCGAACAAACGAGATCCGGTTTCAATTGATATAAAAATCTTGGAACTTGACACGTAACGTTGCCGGCAACCACAACACGTTTGACTCGAAATTTTGGTAAAGCACTTACCAGCAAAAGTGTGAACGATAACAAAAAGAAAAATCATTTTCTGTTTTCGGTTGGAAGAAATCCAGCTAATAAAATCCAAGTTTATTTTTCGAACTTTTCTCGCTTTCTTTACTTTTCATTTATTTGTTTTCCTTTGTCACTTCGTTCACTTTTTTCACTTAAAGGCCATTAATTATGCTTTTCTCATTTCTCTTGCCAGCATTTCTTTCACTCGCAATTAATTTAATTTATCCTGCACTGTGACAATCGACTGCTGATCGAATGATTCCACTTAAGCTGCCATCGATTTCCGCTCCAGCTTTACATAGATTCACTCACTCATATTCCCGTGCACACACAATTTTATGTAAATTTATATTCCACTCGATGAATTGAGTAATTCGAAGTAAATGTTCATTTCGCTTACATGATATGTCGTTTAATGATTTCCCGGAAATCTTCCGTTTTCACCTGATTTCAGTCATTACTCGAGCGCAACTTTCAAATTCGCAACCAAATTTCAGCAAAAAAAGTTGCCAAGATTTTTTATCCACTTGTCACTCTACAGAAATCCAATTTTATGAGCTGATGAGATGCGATGAGACGAAGTCTTTGCCTCCGATATGCACAAGATGGTTGCTGACGCGAGACTGAGCACGACTAACGAGCGAGAGCAATTTTTATAATGAAATTTTCCATCCACAGCATCAGCATGTTCGAAAGAGCGAGATTGCTTTCTCTTCCAGAATGTGACAGGGGGTGATGAGGGGTGGGAACGGCAGCACACAGAAAAAATGTAAACAATCTCAATGCGCAAGAGATGGAAAGCTTTCAGTTGGAAATGATAACGCTGTTCATTCGGAAAAATTGAGTGAAATTGAGATGAAAATTTGATTTTCGAAGAGAAGCAGTCAAAAGAAGAGAAGTCAAACGCCAGTCGTGCGCTAAGGGATGAATGATGAGAAGAGAAATGATGATAAAAAATTCTTTTGAAGATGCACGAGACGGAAAACGATTTTATGAAGTGGTTAGGTTTTATGCATTTTTAAAAAGAAGATGCTTGAGCGAGCGAGGGAAGGAGAGACTGAGGCATTCATTTAAGATATGCAAAAAGAAATCGTGAAGATTTCATCAAGCGTCGTTCGTTCGTTGAGTTACAAACATCTTGTTTAGAGATTTTCTTTCACAATTATGATAAAATTGTTGATGGGATAACTTTTCAAGCATTTTCGTTCTTTAATAAATTTATTTTCAATGATGTTCCAAAACATAAAATGTACGATCAGTTTTCAAAGGAATGTAAATCGACAGTTGCACACTAAATCATTTGAACGTTGGATAACATGACCAGAGCTACAGGACGGAACCGTGGTACAAAACTACCGGGATTTTGTAAAATCAACTTTTAGTCTAATGGCGGATTTGTAAGTCAGTGTTCTGACAAAAATCAAAAAGCTCCACAAAAGCTTTTTTTAAAAGCACATTTAAGCATTTTAAACTAAAAAACAAAGAATTTCAACAAACATCAGATTTCGATTAAAACAAACAGTGAACTGTGTTTAAAAAATACTTGTCACAAACATAACATGTTCACAAAAGCTTCTGAGTATTTTTCTCGCCACTCACCAGCAGAAGATATTTTCGACACAACAATCTTGAACCTTCACAAAGCTCCGTGAACAATATGTCAATCAAAAGTAGCTGTTTCTTCTCAATTAATATGTTTATGTTATTAAAGCTTTTAAAAATTGAATCCACAGCAAAATATGATCAGAAACGACACTTTAACCGAGTTCCTGCACGCTCGAGACGAGTTATGTGTCAGGAAGATTTCATGCGATCCAGTTCCGTACTTTT
>JPYR01000386.1:30635-41207 GCA_000775305.1 Belgica antarctica
AAATGAGGCAGATGTTGTCATTTTGGTGGAGTAATTTTGCAGAAAGTTTGCGAAGCAAATTATTCCCTCTCATAACATCAGTTTAAAATCCTTTCAGTAACCATAGCTGCTGCGACGGCTTTGGAGTACTTAAATGTAATCTTCTTTTGATTAAAATCAACAAAAACACAAAAAAATATTTCTTCTAAACCTGGAGATTTACCAACTCGCTGGGAAATGGCTGCGCTGCAGGCGTCTACTGCATTTAAATCTCGATTTTTAATGAAAAATTTCAACGAAGATTAAAAACAAGAGACAATTCATTTATAAATTCTCGGATTTCGTAGCCTCCTCAACCAGTCATGTAAAAATCTGCTTAACGAGGTTTATACAGCAAAAACAAGCCCTTAAATTATACGCTTTTCTTGCATGCATGCTGCATAGCGTCGAAGGAAAAAGTTTCGCTCTGAAAAGCTCTTATGTGCAACACAAAAACTCGAATCTTTTGCTAAGCTTAAGCGATGTGGGATTTATTTAATGAGTCTGATGGCACGGCAAAAAGAAGAATGAATTCCAAATGGAATGCAAACAGTGACTGTCGCTGTACATTCCATGCAAATAGATTCGCTTTACATAACTCTGCAGCAAAGAAAACGTTGCAATCAGCACAATTGAGTTCGCTGTCATTGTCCCGGGCCATGCATCTTGTCAACACGTCTTCGGGTTCCATCTCCAAGCGTCACCCGCACTCAAGCCGGTGTCAATTTCTCTGCAAGTGTTCAAAATCAAATTTCTCAATGACATTACAGCAACTCTCGGAGAAAGTATAAAGTTGCAGACAGAAAACACTTCTCACATGATATCATCATGAAGCTCATTCAATATACATGAAATGTTCAAAATCAACGTCAGGAAACAACTTTCACACACAAAACTTTTTCCCTCCTACGTTGCATCATATCACCGGCACAATGTGGGGTGACGACACCATTACGTATGGTGGCTCTCTAGGGAGAAATGAGATATGAACAGCATATGCGAATGGTATTTTGCATGGTTGCGGAATATGACACCGCGTTGTGGGATCAAATGGTTGGTTGTGCAATATAAAAATGTTGGACACAGCTTGAGAGACTGCGATACTGTGCTTTTATTCTCCTTTATTACTCAATATTCGTTATGTATCATTGCAGGGAATAAATCTTGGCGCTGCTGACTGCTCGAGACGCTTCTGTTGTGGCTACGATGTCATCGGATGGGAGAAGCGAGCAATGAAAACGCAATAAATTCATTTTTATAGCGACTTATCACATGTGTGAATGAAATCAAAAAACTCTTTTCAGTTTCTCTGAAAGCTAAATCAGCATCCGTCACGATCGTAAACAATGCAGTGCTGGGCGCAAATAAAATGAAACGTTTTCACTGCGTTTGAAAACATTTCAACTTTTCAAAATTACATTTCACGGATGAAATGAAACTTCACTCAAATGATTTCCTCCCTTTTCGTGTAAAAAAATCCATTTCAATGCAGCACTCTGTTCTCGGTAAAAAAAATGGGATGGAAAATGCAAACCTTTGTTTGCGTTTGAGATCCGAAAGTATAATGAGTTGGCGAGGGATAGAAAAAGAGTTTTCATGAGAAAAGCACACACACAAGCAATAAACGTTTTTCCGTAGGAATCCAAACTATTCAACTTATTTCTACGCTTTGTGCAGAATGTAAGAAGGATGGATTCTGAAAAAATGGGGTGGAATTCATTTACCTGCATCATAAGAATAGTTGTAGATTTTGAAATCTAGTGCAAAGCAGTATTAAGTTTTTGCACTAAAACTTCCAAGTTACCAATTCATTGTTTAAGTTTAGTACTTCAGTTAAGAACTAAGTTTGGTGAATTTTTGCTACAGCCTAGTACAATTGCTTAAGAGAACAATCACTGTAAAAAATCTAGTACAAATACTTATTAGAAAAAACACTGTAAAAAATGAAGTAAAGCTTCAAACACGATAAATTTAAAAAGTTTGATAACAACTTCAGTGTCTAATAGCTTTCTGTTGATTTCATTTAGTGCAGAAGAACTAGCCTTGAAGTGTACTCAACATGTTTTCAAAATTATCAACTGTTGCTAACAGATTCAAGACAACAATTTTCTCATTTAAATGTACTAGATTTTTGTTATCTTCATTCTAAAATTCATCACATATCCGTTTAAAAACGTATCATTTACTGGAAAACAAATAATTGCTGATATGGATATAATAAATAAATAAATAAATATATTTCCATGCTTTATCCCTGTCAAAATGTTTACAGACAACATTCTGTGCCATAAATTTTAGATTTTTGAACAACATTCCCAACAGCTTGACATTATTTGCATATTAGCCCATAAACACGTATGTTTCAACATACGTTCAACCTTTAATGAACTCTTGCAAAAGAATTACGTTGAGAAGTTAAGAATTCCATTGCCTGGAATGTTTCCAAGTGCAGTTGAAACGCGGGCTCCCACCATGCATGGAGAAATGTTAAAACAAATGTGAATGAAGGTTTACTTTGACGGCAGGTGAAAGACGAAACAAGCGGTTATGCAATGTGATTATAATTGCAAGAGTTCTGTAGAACCTTGCTAACTGTTCACAAAGCAATTCTCGCCTTATCATTAACACAAAATTTTGTCTTACCACCACAATTTCATTGACGCAAGGGTTTAACTCAACATTTTTCTATGAAAATGAGGCTTCAAAATCTTCATAAAATTTCTCTCACGTCACTGTTTCCATGAAAATACTGTTGAACAAATTTCCTAGCGTAGAACACGAAGCAGTCACTCAACACTTTAATATTTCGAGCGAGCAAATTTATCTGGAGGTATTCGTTTGACAAATAAAATGATTTCCCTCAAGACACCGGGTGCTGCTTTTGAAAGCGGTTATCATCAATTTTTCAGTTATTCTCATTTTTCGCAGAAGCTTCTTCTAGAGCGTTTAAAACTTTGGCTTGCTGAAAGGCATTTCAGTTATTAAATACTCACTCTTCATGTCATAAAGTATATCTTTTGATATCTCTCGTTCGTATCAGTTTGATCACGGGTGGCAACACCTTTCCACCGCTTCTCACGGTAATGGAAAAGTTTGCTGAAACTTTCCCGCAAAGCTGAGACTCACAGTGATATTTTTTATCAGCTGAAAATAATTTATTTACATTCCGCTCATTAAGTCTTAAGGCTGAACGTGACAATTTCCTGTTTTTGTGCTGCATCATCCCGTCACACTTACTGGGAGCTGAATTAAAAGGATTTTTCAACAAAAGAGCGAACGGAAGTCAGCAGAAGAAAGGTTGCGCTCAAAGAGCCATGAAAGTTAATTAAAAACGAGTTTTTGTTCGCTGCTACGAGAGCCGCCCATCCACTTCTCAATCAATTGAACTCCCAACCTTCGCCGAAGCGAAGAACTCCTTCGTGATGATCTCATTATGAATAAATTTCGAATTCTGTGTAATGCTGCAATAAAATTTAATGCTGCATGAAGTGGAACTTTTAACTTGAGACAAGCAGATGTTGAATACAATGTACCGAAAAGATTCCGCGACACTTCAGAGCATTCGTTTACAAATTGCCTGGATAAGGCCGACACTTCCATCAGCACATTTCACGGAGAATTAATCAATACCGTTTACTTTACTCATTTATAAGCAGACGGATTCACGGGTGTTAAGTTAGGTGCTGTTTGTTTTCGGAAGCTTGTTTGCGAAATCAAATCTGCTGAGTTTATTTCAGACTTTTTCGTAATTTTATCTGATTTGAGATTTACGCGGGATGGAAAGTTGAAGGAAAACACTCTGGATGCCTTAGAACGCTTTTTTTGTTGTGCTCGTTAAAGCGTTGCGAAAACAAATTTTAATTATCTTGACAAACACCGTCCTTCGGTGCCAATGGGGTCGATCACGGCATGCATAACAATGAACAGGTTGACTTCTCAGTAGAATGAAATCATCGTCAACAGTTCCAATAAATTTCTACAGTTTCAAAGTTCAGTTTTAAAAGCTTTCATAATGAAATTGAGTTGAATTTGAAATTGGTTTTTCATAGAAGCAATTCCGAGCTTTAAAATGGAAATTCGGAGTTGCACAGTGCCGTAGATAAAAGTTTTCTTGAGGCCTAATCATGCATCGAAACTGGGGCTTACAGCTATAATTTATGAAAATGTTATGAACGAAATTATTAAGTCTTTTTTAATCTGCGAATGCTGTGTCGAAAGTCAGTTCAACAACGAACGTTTTTTTTTGTTGTTGAACAGCCTGAATCTTTAAACTGGTTTATCCACTGAAGTTTTAGACTGTTCAACCATCAAATCTTGGTTCAAACAGCTGCATTTATTGCCAATTTAAACGTAAACGCTTTAATGCAATCAATTAAACTTCTAGCCGGTTCAAATATAATAGGCAGCAAACGGTTCAAAAAGCTAAGCTTGTACATTATTTCATCAACGATTTGTAGCTGATTCAAAAAGCAGCGTTTTTAACCGATATTAGTATACAAATATTGAACCGGTTCAAACCCAAGATTTTCATAAATCAAACCATATAAAATTATACCGTTGTATTTGCATTATTCTTACAACCTGAAAAAACGAGTGATTTTATTGGATTTTTTATGTCAAAAAACATGACAAACACTGCTGATAAGCCCAAATAAATCTCTTGAACGTTCACATCTTTTGAACGTCAGTCAAAAGTCAAACAAAGCTAATTGCAAATTTCATATTTACAAGACTTTGCATGACTTACATCAAAAGCAAGCAATTCAGTCAATAAAGCCTGCAAAGGCTTCGAAAGAATTTTTGAATTGTTCATCGACCCTTGTTGTTTCTAGCTTTAAAGCATCAATACATAATGTTCGGTCATTGCAAGTTAGATAAACCGTATCATATCAGGGGCTATGTGTTTTCGAAAGCAAACACACAAAAGTGAAGAAAATACCTCCGTCTGGTAACACAGTTTTCGGTAATGATAGTCTCTAATGAAAATTGTACACATTTCGGAATACCACTATGCAATGATGCATTTACCGAACACAAAAACACATTCTGCTGAAACTCCAAATGCGCACTAACCGGAGCCTTCTTCCCAAAATTGGTTTTTGCCGTCTCTCGAACAATTCTTTCGACACTCATTGTCATTAATTGCACAAAAGCTTCGATGCTGTATGTTCGAAACGAAAATGAAAATAATTTTTGTGGTCATGCAACGGTACATGTGATGGCAAAACGATTGAGTAAGCTTTTGTTTTATGGCGATTTTCATCATCACCGGAGAGAAATTCAAAACAAATGTCCTGCATAAAGACTTTTTATGGCTTTGCGTTTTGATCCTTGATTTGCTTCCTCAAACTTTAATTCCACTGGTTCCATTTTGGTTCCTAATTGTTATTTGCATCGAGAACGCTTTCCCAGCAGTTCCTGTGCTTTTGACGAGATTTTCTCATCGCAGCTGATGTGTGATGAATTTAAACGCTCGGAAAATTTGTTTACCAATAATGTTGTATTTGACCCAATTTATTCCCTTTTTCTCAGTCTTTTCCATTGCCGCGCTCCAGATTCTGACAATAACAAAATTAATTGGGCTTAATTAAAGCGCAAATTTACCTTTTGAATATCTATCTGCGAGTGATGAATAGAGTCTCGAACATAAATTGCCGGAGAGGAAAGCACTTGAGCGTTAAACACTTTGTTTTTAGCATCTGAAAAGTATCATCTAGCACAGACGTGCCCATTAATCAAAGTCAGAAACAAATCGGAAATTTATCAACATCGCGCAATTATAATTTTTATTTTGTTTTATTGATTTTTTCCCTCGTCAAGCAATGAGCACAAAAAATTGATAAAGTAATTTGATTTACATTATTAAATATTGATTTTTCGCTGTTATGTAGGTTATGAACACAGTTTGGTGCTTCTTGTTTGCATTTGAGTTTCCCGAGGAACTTTGCGGTCTTCCCTGATTTTCTTTGCAAACGAATCAAATCAAATCGATAGCCAGAAATAAAAGCTTTTTTAAACCACGGGAATTAATCTAACGACGTCAATCGAAACTTTGCTGCTTGCTGACTCTGTCATTTGCAAATGGCGCCATCAACAACCCAAGATCCATGCATAGTCGGTTGAATGCAAGTAGGTCAACAATGTTTAATTACACAGATGTATTTGAGAGCTGTACCTTCAGATCAAAGTGGACAAACATATAGAATTGTATGAACTTGGGCTTACACAATCCCAGGATTTTTAATTGATTGATTTTCATTCTATTGATGAACTTGCAAACAAAGAGAAGCTTCATTTCTGAGTTTTATTGACTTCAAGCTTAATCCGTTCGACAAAAAGATGCTTTGAAAGCTTTTTCAGTCTTTTTCACAATTAATTCAGTCAGCTTCAGTCTCCTTTAATTTTTCTAAGTCAGCTTCACATTTTCTAAGTCTACTTAACTTTGACATTGTTTCCAGTTGTCATCACAATCATAAGTTTAATGCATTGAAGTTAACTTCACATTTGATTCAGTCGTCTTCACATTAGCATAGTGAAATTTAAACTAAAACTACAAAAAATTGTTGATTTTCATATTTTCAACAAGCTCTCGAATGAACTTTTTAAAAATACCATTTTTGTGTCACATCCATCACCAACTATCCCCACCGACAGAAGCTAAACCAAAGCCGGAATAGCAGATCGAGAAAAAGTTTTCTGCTAGCCTGTTTAATTATCTCACTTACCTTCCGACGGGAGAAATTAAGTTCCATGTAGTCCAGCACAGCAGTGCACAGAGAAAACTTAGTAATTTACCCAACAATAACTTTCAATACTCTGGATTATTCCTTTTTCATTTTGTTCTTTCCGTTTTTGCTTTTCTCTCTGCATGAAGAGAAAAACGACAGAAACGAAAGTTTCCATACATAAAAACTCCACATTCTTATGTACATCTGGAGATAAAACACAATCAAGTTTAATCTTCCTGATAGTTTAATTTAGCAGCAAACCCTCTAGTATATAAAAAGACATAGTTATACTGTGCGGAAACGTGCTCGAAATGCTTGGTTTTAGGATTTCTCAGCGTAGACATCAAAAATGGTACTTCAGGTACTTCTTTTCGAAGCATTTCACGTTTGAGACCGACTATAAAGACGTTCATCTCTACGGGAACCCAAACTAAATCCGTGCAAATTTACTGTTTGCTTTGATAAGCACAAGAGATGACAGAAAACGAGAGAAACCGCGCCGCCATAGCGAAAGGTACGTCAGAAAATAAACACTTGAAAATCTTCTCAAATAAGAACCGAAGCATAAAATCCCTGTGATGTATGTGTCTCTTAACATAAAGCATTTTCTTGCTTCTCTCTGTTTATGGGTTTTTCTGTGTCGTTCCAAACGACATGGATACTTTTCTGCTAATATTGCGACATTTTATGATGCCTTTGATGCCGCCCTGCCCCCATCATGATGAGGCTTCATGGACCAAATATCTCATCAAAAGAATAAAAGACATTGCACGAAGAATAAACTTTTAGTGCCAATTGCAGATTGAACTACATAAAAGAAAATTAAAATTAATTGAACAATTTTCTTTTGTTTTGTGCACTTAATTGAAAATGCTGCTGGGATGACAACATTTAATGAAAAAGATGCTTTCAAAATAAAAAGTCAAGTCAGCACAGTTTTACAAGCTGGGAGAGTTAAATTATGTTGATCAAGAACTTACTACACTTACAAGACACTGCATAGGCTTAATTTTTGTACTAGATCAACATAAAACAGTTGTTTTAACATATTCTCATATGCTAACGTGTTCTAAATTAGTTTTAAACCTCAAAGTTGTACCAGATTTGAAATTCAAGATTTGTACTAGAAAGTTAAGCATTGTAAAGCATTGTAAAGCTTTCCTTGTAAAATTTACTTCTGTCTTTTCCAAAAAGCAACGTGGCAGCGCGTTTCTGTCTGTTAGTTTCGTAACCTTCCATTTGCCAGAATCCACAAGATTCTTATATCCACTTGATTTTCCAAGTATAGTCGTAATTAAAAAGATAAAGACAACAAAATAAACAGAAAAACAATTAAGTTTAATCAGTTCATTAGGAATTCCGAGTCACAATGCTACAAACGAGGTGTTGGACAGAGAAAAAGTTGCATAAAACTTTCAGCAAAAGTTGCATTAAACTTTCAGCAAAAGTTTATCTTGCGAAAAGTTTATTTTTAAAGCAAGCTGTGGGCACTGGAAAGCTTTAAAAAAACGAACCAAGTGTTTCGATCGTCAATATCAATTTAATGGCACATTATGTATAAAAAAGCCATGAGCGTCGAGCACTAAGCATAAACATTTCATCAAAAAATCATGAAGGCGTTTCGGGACAGATGAGTTCTCTGATTTATAGTTGGAGCTTTCAATTGGCCTTACGAGGTTTTCGGATGAAGGGGAACAAAGGCATTCATCTATAAATTCTAATTTTAACAGCATCATCATCGTGAACATTCCGGGTTTTATTTTAAGGCGATCCTTATCAGTCTCGCATTACTTCCGAAGTGTGCCATTGTCTTATCGTTGTTGTGATGCAATTTAATTAATTTTGACTGCGAGAGAAATGGCACAGCCATTAATTTTATTCAGCTCAAGCGTCAGCTCACGATATCATTTCAATTTTATCTTAACAAGCGCCAGAGAAAAATGAATGTCGAGTGGAAAAAATCTCAGCTTTCGTGTTTTTCGGACACAAAGGGAAGCACAGTATAGACGAGTTGTAGCTAATTTCCAACTCGCATAATGAAGATAAGCAGAGTTCTGTGGTTGTACGAAGGGGTGAGCGGAAGTCATTCCTTAGCAGTGGCACAAAGGAATGCAGAGAAATGAAGCTTTGCAGTAAGGAAAATTTGTATTGCAAGGAAAGTAATTTTAATTCTATATCGAAAATTATTTGGAAATTTTTCTATGAAACGTGATTTTTCTGTAGATTTGATAGTGACGTCATTTTTTGCACTTGATTATTACCAAAGAAACAGCTTTTACATAAAGCTCAGAGTTTTTCTTCGCCTACTTTGTACTGATGCTTACCAGCCTCTTAAATTCCCAGCAAACCCTTTCGGTAATTTTGAAGTGCTTCACCGCCACAAAAGAGTTGCCATGCGGAACAAATCTCTCAAAGAGATTCAAGATCTGCCTCGAAAAAGGTCAATAAGGCGTATAATAAACACTAGATAAAAATATTCACCATGAAGATCCCGGAAAATTAGTTTTGAAATGCGAAAATAAATCTTGGAGATTTAATCGCAAAGCTTTTCTTCATCGTCAGAAGGAACTTTCAAGAAGGCAGAAAGCGCAGGCAAAAAGGGGCAAAATAATATTTTCCATCGTAAATCTCGCCCACGAG
This sequence comes from Belgica antarctica, assembly GCA_000775305.1. Classification (NCBI taxonomy): domain Eukaryota; kingdom Metazoa; phylum Arthropoda; class Insecta; order Diptera; family Chironomidae; genus Belgica; species Belgica antarctica. The sequence goes on from JPYR01000386.1 coordinate 40,022, forward strand.
CTTGGCTGAAAGCAAAATCTTGAGATTTTTAACTTGAGCGGGCAAGCAGACGGAAAGAAAGCAGAAAACAAATAAATAAATGGACCGTCAAAGGGATCGACATAAATATTTAAGAGCAACTAACCCTTTAGTCGTAAAATCAGAGCCAAAAGGAGAGAAAAAGGGAAAACGGAAAGGATTCGGCATCGCCTCTAAGGTTGTGAAAGACGGAAAACTTTTTATTCATGCCACAAAGTGTTGTAGAAGACCCACAATGGCAACCAGGATGGAGAAAATAAAAGCAAACTAGCGAAAGGAGTGAGACGAGCGAAGTTTGCAATGACTGCGGTCCCAGTCCCTCGGCAACACTCGACTAATTCCTGATTTCTGCCTTATCGTTGAGTTAAGCATTTAAGCTTCGAAGTGATTTATTTACGATCAAGTTTGTTTTCAGGTTGCAGAATCCTTTTTCCCCTCTTGCAATCGTAAGCCGTACTCCATACGCCAATTTATGAATAAATTAACTCTCAAATAAAGTTGTTTTTATCAGACGGAAAGAAAAGGAAAGAAAAATGCTTGAAACACATTAAACAAAATGTGCACGCATTAACGACAGCTTTAAATTCAACTTTTCAGAGTGATTTAGTGGGGAAACGAGACTTCAGAATGATTTAGGCGGAATGAAAAGGATGAAAGGAGCAGGAGATAATTTCAGACATTAAAGTTTTGAGACTTTTTGATGTCGAATTTATCGCCTGAGAAGTTCCACTTTAGAGAGTTTTTAAATGGGGTGAGTTAATAGGTTATGTCAATGATTAAGGTTGATTTTTTATGGAATTTTGGAGTGTGAAGGAAGCTGAATCTAGTATAAAGCAGTGAGACGGCTGCTGGATTTAGAGTGAATGCAAGTGAATCAAAAATGAAGGCAAATGAATAATTTTGAAGGCAACTGAATAAGTGTGAAGGCAACTGAGCACAGCGTGCGAATGCAACTGTATCAAATGTGAAAGCAACTAAATTAAGGTTGAATACATTTGAAACAATTGTAGAAACAACTAAACAAAATGCAAAGGCAGCTTCACAAGACTTAATGTCACAAAATATTCAGACTATAACTTCATGTGATGGTAATGTTGCATCTACACAAATTACAACACTCAAATTTGCATAAATGCTTGCACAACTGTCTCCACGTTTCAGTTTAGTG
>JPYR01000387.1:0-11714 GCA_000775305.1 Belgica antarctica
AAAAAAATCAATTTATCGCCAATTAGGAAGTCGAAAGAGAAAAAATTAAATAATTAATTTATCAAACGCCAGAATGGATTTTTAATCCAATAACTTGCGATATCGAAGTAAAATAAGGTTAATGATCAATTAGTGCTGAAAATGGAAGCTTCAAAACGAAGTTTGCCTTCCGACACCCCCGCACAGCATCGATACACATTCGGAGGTTATTCGCCAAGGCAACATCACACCTCCAACTCCCCGCAGATCCAGAAAGTTTCGAGGAATTTTCGGTTCTCTTTAACGATAATGATTCAGCAGAAGCTTTCGCTCCCCTTCAGAAGTTTCACTTTGCTATTCAAGCGAAGCAACAATTTGACGCTGTTAATAAACCAACGGATTTATTTTCAGGTAGGAATTAACTGAATAATTCGTGGATGCTTGCGACGAAGGTTTAATAAAGACGTGGAGGGGTGAAAATTGAATGAGAATTGAAGGATGGACGAGTTAAAGGAGATGGACTTGGGTCGAGACAGCGTGTTACTAAAGGTTTTCTGAGATAAAACTGCAGCTGATTCACAGGAGCAGTAGAAATCGACTTTCTAGACATCTCAGTCAAACAATTTCAGCATAAGCTACGCTTGGAGCAGCTTCAATGACATCCCACATTGCTAACGAACACCAAACCTTTTAATTTTAAGTATTTTATTCTTTGTTTAAATAGTCACGACCTGCTGCAAAGCAGCAACGAACATTGCCAGTGGAAGATTCAAAATCCTTAAAAATTGGATTTCAGTCATTTACATTGGCCGCCGCTTCTTCCGCTTCAACCTAATCGAAAGTTTAGTGGCTGTAAGCTTTTGAGCGGATCTTTTGTTCTTTTTATTCTTCTTCTTTTTAGACTTGGTGCCTTTCTCTTCGGGAAGGAGGATTGCGGCCAGAACGTCCGTCATTTCTTTGATCTGATCTAGCGTCATCAAGTCAATGAATGAAAACTCGTCCACGTCAATGTTACGTTCAGACACTTCGGTGTCGGCATTTGAGTTACAGTCTTCTTCTACCTCGATTTTTATTGGGGTTGGATCGGGTGTTGCTGGTTGAGCAACTGCAATCGAGGCTTCTACACAAGATTCATAAGCTTCTAATGCATTGAATTCAACTTTCTTTTGATGAATTTTATCGACTTCGGAAGACTTTACCTCGTTGTCGAATATTATTTCAGTCACTACCGGTGCAACTGCCTGAATGTCAGGCTCAATTGTCTTTGGCACCATTGCTTTCACCTCCCTTAGATTCTCGTGGATGTAATAATATTCATTGCTCGAAAGTTGGCAGAAATGCTTTTCCGAGATTTCGCAAAGTTTTTTCAGTTCCGACGCTTGCAGGACGTGCTTCTCGCATTTTCTGCAAATCAACGCAGGTTCTTCAGGGAGATCGACAATCTTAAAAGTGATTTACAGTTAATTCAAATCCCATTCCAGAGCTGACTTTCTACTCACAACAATCTTAAAGAGCGAATAAATCTGAGCCGCGATCTTCCCGTTGAAGGCGAATAGGTTCTGGAGCGAATTTGTGACGTCCGGCACCATGCAGATTCGACACACACGCATTTAGTGGAACATTAGCGCTTTACTACTTAATTTAAACAATTGGGAAATATTTGTTTAGATTCTTTGAACTTTGAAGTTCAAAACACGATAATTTCCAAGATTTTTTTTGAACTTCGACGAGCCAATCGCTAGTAAAATAACGAAAACAAACGAAAATGTATTCCGTGTAATTTAGTTTTCTAAGCATAACGTAGTTTTATAAGTGAGAAAGTGTACCGCAATGTCAAATAAGCAGAACTCCTTGGCGAGATGCCTTTTCGAAGCTATCGACGACGTCAATTTCAGGTAAAATCAACGAAATTCATTTTCGGCTTCAAATATTAACAAATTCAAACATTTTCAGCAATATAATCGTGCTTCTCGAGAAACACAGCGCCGATCCGAACACAATCATCCCGAAACTGAACATCGCGCCGATCCACTATGCCGTCGGATTCGACAACGAAGACTTCGCGAAGAAAGTCACTGCGTTGTTCCTTAAGAAGAAGGCGAACCCGAATCTGATCAGCGAGGTGGACCGACTGACGCCGCTGCACATCGCCTGCATCTGGGGCAGGTCGAAGATCGCAAAAATGCTTCTCGAGCACGGCGGTGACCTCGAAATGAGGTGCGCAGAGAACGAGACGCCGATCAGTGTTGCGATTCGAGAAAATCATTACGGAGTCATCGAAGTGATTCAGAAATTTGTGTTCGAGCAGAAGATTGACCGCAAGAAAAAGGACTTGATGCTCCGGGTCAGTAATCAGATAGCGCCGGACTCGACGTTTGAAGAGTCACTGAGCACGCCTGTTAAGAACAACCATCTCAAGAAGGCGCTGCAAAGCTTGGATGAGAAATCCTTCACCCCGAACCGCATTAATTACAATTTCGACGTCACTTCGCCTTACTACGTCAACATCACCCACCGAAGACACAAGCCTTCCCGTGAAACCACAAAACTATACGACGACGACGACGAGCAAAAAAATCTATTCGAGTTGACCGAGAAGAACCTTGGTGAGTTCAGCAAGCAAATGAGTAAAGTGATGGTAATCAACCGGTTCGCAATATGCAAGCGTCAATCTTACATTCGGAACTGGCGTGAGCAAATCGAGCAGATTAGAAAAGCTGACAAGCTCGACGTCAGTTACATTAACTATCTCAATATGTGCAACGATGTGACACTGATGGAGGCCGCCAAAGGTCCAAAAACCGTCCCAGCAGACAGCGAAAATGAAATTATTGAAATTAAGTCTTCCAATGACTCATTTGTCACCGCAACCAGCGATCTCGACCGCCGTGGCAACGCAATTCTAGCACCGAAGGTCCTCGAACACGTGCAAGAGAATTATATTCACTCGGACAACGAAAACGGCATCGTGTTCTACGAAAAGAAAATTATCAGCAAGAGTCGCGTGAACTTGCGAGACATCGAAGAAACTGACCTGGACAACACCCAATCCAGCGTATCAACCAAGGTGACTCTGCCTCCGCTTGACTACGACACCGACGTTCTTCGAACCGAGTTGAGGGAACTGACTGGAGTGACTCCGGTGATCAACCGGAACACAAAAAAGCTGTACTTGAAGCAGCTGGTCAAGAAGCGATTGGACATGGGCGGTGAACCCGAGCAAAAACAAAAGAAATGTGGGTTCCCTTGACTAGATTTATCTACTTTAAACTAATTCTCTATTTTCTTACTCAGCATACCCGCAAGAACTCCAGCGAGCCATCGACAAATTCACTTTTCTCGAGGAAAACCTCGACGAGTTTCACAAGCTCGAGTCTCAGATGACCAAGCACTTTGTCGACCGACCGCACATCAAGTGGCGTGAAGGAAACCTTAAGACGTCCTTCATTTACCTCCTTATTGACCCGCGAGTCGCTGACACCCTGCCATTAAGGTACAAGGAGATGTCGAAGGCCGACGTGTGGCTTCAGTTCATCTCGTCGATCTTTTACGTGGGCAAAGGCAAGCAGTCTCGGCCGTACGCACATCTGTATGACGCAATTAAATTATTTGCTCAAGAGAACCACCAACTCGCCGACCGACTCGAGAACTTGAAAAATCAAATCATCGAAAGGCGAGTTCTTTACTCGAACACTGCCAAGAAAACGGTTCAGACTGGGAAAAAGTTAGCAGAAAAACTCAATCTCAACAGCGCGCAAGAAAGCAAGAAGCTGAACAAGATTGTCGACATTTGGAAGGCGCAGTCGGGTGTCGTTTGCTTGCACGTCTTTAACAACATTTTGCCCGTCGACGCTTTCACCCGCGAAGCCGCAATCATCGAAGCCATCGGGCTCGTTAATCTGACAAATCTCAAGAACGGCGATTTCTATGGGTGCGCCAGGAACTTTTCACGACGACAGAAACAAAGACTGGGCATCGGTCAGCTACACCGTGCCATGAACGTTTATCTTGCCGAAGGCGAGTCTCAATTGCTGCCTTATGACCTGATTTGAATAAAGACTAATTTTATATAAGATTGAGTTGGATTGTGCTCTTGAATGGAGTTTGCATTGACATTTATGACAGCTGTTGACAACATTTTCTCCGTGTTTCTTGATAAGACGCTTATTTTTAATACGATTGAAGAATATTTCCTCATAAAAACATTATAAAGTATTTTTTTTTGTGGGCTGTAAGACGATCGCCACGTAGGAGCTGCATAATTTCCACGATCAATTTATCTTCTTTGTGCCGAAAAGCATGGGTCAAGGTTTTAACTCACCCGTTTGCGTTCCAAGTATCCATGTGCCCGCCTGATAATTGAAACAATTGCTTTCGGGAACTTTTGCATCGCCCGTGCAGCGCAGTCATCATAGACGACGGCACCAGAGAGTCATTTAGGCCGGAGACGAAGAGAATTGGAGCGGAAATTTTTTGAACTTTATCCATAGAATTAAACTGTTGAAGCAAAGAAGAATTTTTAGTGACATGTCTTGAAAGCATGAAAATTGGAAAATTTACCCTATTTTTATGGCAAATCAAAGGAATATATTTGATGTGACTGATTAAATGCCTCGCCATTTGCGGAATGGACGTGAAAGTATTTTCCACAATGGAACACATTATCTTGCTTCCGTAGTTTGGGTCTGCAGCCACGTCTATCACCTAAAATCGATATAAAAATGTTCAAGGCCGAATGTGCTAATTGCTCGATTAATTAGCGTTTTCACTAATTGTTCTTCTTATTCTAAAAAATCGTGAATACTCACAACACCGCCTCCCAAGCTACGTCCGAAAAGCACAATTTGGCTATGGTCGAGGTCATGACGCGTGAACAAATAATCGACGGCAGCACGTGCATCGATGTAAAGGCCTTTTTCACTGGGAGTTCCAGTGGACAGTCCGTATCCTCGGTATTCTAAAATGAAAACCACTATCAGCACCTAAAAATGCACCCTTGCAACACGTAACACTCACCGACTAATAAAATATTGGATTGCAAGTGATTGTAGATTCCGTTGCAGTTCTGCAAACGGCCACCGATGTTGCCCGCGTTTCCGTGCAAGTAAACGAGTGTTGGGACGGCTTGTCCCTTCGGTTCTGGATGACGAATAAAAAAACTGTGAAGGGTGACTTTGTCGCGAGTTTTTATGTACACAACTTCATGAGGAAGACCGTAGAATTCTGGCGACGAAACACACGTCCGATGAGGCCCAACATCAGGATAAAAAAGCAAGTTATCCTGAATGGAGTAAAAAACACCTAAAAACCGAGACATTCCGATGATTCACAGTTTAATGATGTGGAAACTTCTTACCGAAAATGATCCCGCAGAGGATGAAGAACGCCAGCAGGCCACTGATGAAGTAAAATATGATGAAGCATGACAAAATCGATGCGCCGGCGATGTAGAAGAGCGACGTGGACTCGACCAGGAACTTCAGCCAGGACAAATTAAGCTTGAACATTATGACGGCCGCACTTCATGACTTTTCTCAACACTCAAATGATCAATTCAACGCCCCGGCACACGACCATGCATTCCTTTTCGAGATTCCGATTGTTTTATTACGTCGGCGAACGATTTTGCATAACTTCGCTAAAATTTGAACTTGAAAAATGTAAACAAAGCGATGCTGTGAGTTCTCGATTGTTTTTTTTGTTAACGACAGCACCGAGATAATTTGAATTTGGCTTCCGTTAAAGATTTTTGAACGAGTAAACAAATTTATTCATTACATCGATCCGTTTACATGTTTGAAATCATCAGCAACTTCTTTTCGAGTGTCAACATCCGCGACTTCACCGGCGATGGCTTGCAGAATGTTCATCTTGCTGCATCTGGTGTTGGAAAGTTCTCTGAACAGCTTTTTGTTGATCGTCTCGACCATAGGCACAATGTCTTCAACTTCCAGTTTTCTCAGGTTGAAGCCTTTCCAGCAAGTGAAGGTGTTATAGTCAATGGCGTTGAGAGTGGATTTCAGATCTGCAGGAATAGCGCCAAGTCTCGTTTCGATGATTCGCCAGAAAAACTGATGAAGAAGAGAAAACTTTAGATTTTGACGTAATTTCGTGAGCTTCAAGAACTTACCTTTGGGTCAGCAAGCGTATTCATCGCATGATGTTCCTTTTTAGTCAAGGATTCAGTTGCAAAAGAATTATTTTCTTGAACGGTTGCTGTGTCTTCCAGCGGCAGCTCATTCTGGTATATCCTCTCTCTCTTAAAGGCCTGAATTTGTGGATGGAAAGTGACCAGATGCCGCTTCTTGTTTTGTTTGTAATTTCCCTTCATCGGTTTACAGTTCTTGGAAATCGTGCAACGCGTCAAGTTCTTGTCTTCGTCATAGATAAAGTGTTTTTCCCACGAGTTGCGAAATAAAATGGATTCGTTGAGAGATTTGCCATTCTGAGACTGGTTAACTGACATGTTGGTTTGGTCAGGATGGAACTGGATCAAGTGAATCTCGAAGTCTTCCTTGTTTATATTTGATGGGCACAGGTGGCATGTGACAAGCGGGTTGTCGGTGGGATCATCAACACAACTGATTTCAGAGTCAGTTCCACCAGACATGTTGTCGAAGCTCTCATCTTCCCATTCGTGAACATTCAACTCTTCTTTCAAGGTCGAGTTGCTGGCCGTGTCCTTAACCTTGCATCGAGATTTGCTGGTTTTCTTGTCGATGTAGTAGTGTTGCGCAAGTTCATCTGAAAGCACTTCGCCTTCCTCCTCTAACAAATCGTCGGAATCTTCGTTCGAGCTTTCATTTGTCCCAAATTGACTGACATCACCTTCTTCCTCATCTGGATGCTTCTTTCTCTTCTTGATCGAGCAGTTCATTGCTTCAGAGGTCCCGGCGTGCGAATGTATCAAGTGCCGTTTGTTGTTAGCTCTGTGATTGCCGTTAAATGTTTTTCGGCATAGCTGGCAGCTCGTTTTGTTGCTGACTGCATTGTATACGAAAAAGTCTCCCCATTCCTTAATGCCTTTGACATCACACAAATCGAGATGCACTCGTCTCAGAGAATTCACAGGCTCGAGATTCATTTTTAGACTCGCACTAATGTCAACAAACAATGCTGTGAGTGGAAAGTTTAAACTTTTTCCGTTAAAAACTGACTCGTGAGTGCTTCTTTATTTTAAACTTGTTTCCTTTCTCTATCTAGCTATTAAATAAATGTTATCAATTAAAACTTAAATCAAATGAGAGCGTCTGTATGCGTCCTTACAAGCCAATTTCACTGCGGATTTCTCTCTCTGTGTCTATCGTCTTCACCTCTCCGGCGATTGCGTACAAAATGTTCAATTTGCTGCAGTTGGGATTGGACATCTCGGCGAAGAGCACACTGTCGCAGGCTTTGATCAACGGTATAATCTGAACGACGTCCAAGTTTCTTAAGTTAAAGCCTTTCCAGCACGTAAACGTGTTGTAGTCGATTGCATTCAAGGCATTCTTGAGAGTTTCGGGAACTTCTCCGATCTTTCGTCCAATTATCCGCCAGAAGAACTAAAAAGAAGATATGTTGGTGAATAACTGCCATAAAATGTAAATGCAAAGAGCATACCTCAGGATCTGCTAGAACTTTCCCAGCCTGCAACTCCATCATCACCTTCGTGCTTCGGCTGTGCTGCCCGCCATTGTCTTCATCATAGCACACCATCTCCTGCTCAAACGGCACCATCGGATGGCTCAGGGATTCATTCCCGTTCATTGACCCATGCCCGGCATCCGGCATCAAGTGTAATGCAATCGCAACGTCTCGATGTATCACCATTAAATGTTTTTTGTTGTTGCCTCTGTAGTTGCCTTTCTTTGGATTCTTGTCAGCACTGCACAACGTGCATCGGGTTGTGTTTGTGCCGGCATCGTATATGAAGTACTTTTCCCATTCCTCGGGCTTCTTCCCCGAGCGACGCTTTGAGCTCTCGGAGTCGGAATCGTGTTGCTCGATGAGAGCGGAACGGTTTGAAGTTTCTCCGTTAATACTTTCATCGTCAAAGCCATTAACGTGCAATGGGAATGTAGTTGAGCACCCGTCGCTGAGAATCTTCGGGTGGCACATCATCAAGTGTCGTTGCTTCTTTTCTTTGCTATTGCCCGACAGTGGTTTCCCAACTTTGCATAAAGTGCACTTCGTCTTGTCCGTGTCCTGGTTGTACACGAAAAACCGCTCCCAGTCTTCCGGAATTTCAGGAACCTCTTCGACCAGCTCCAGGTCCGAGTCTTCATCACTCGACTCGTTGTACCCTCGACTGCCATTAATGCTGAGCCTGCTTTTCTTCATATCCGGCAGCGGAATATCGAATGACGTCGTCGCCTTTCTCTTGATTGTGCAGTTCATGGCCGCTGCCTCTTGTGGATGGTAGGTCATCAAGTGCGTTTTCTGGTTGCCTTTGAATCTGCCACTGAGCTTTTTGTCGCAAATCGTGCAAATCGATTTATCATCTCGACTTTCGTACAAGAAATACTCTGTCCAGCTTTCGATCAACCGTGGCGTGTCGAACAGATCGCGGTCGAGGTCGTCAATGTTCAGCAATTGGTCGGGCAGGCTCATTTTAAAGGCTCAATTTCGAGAAAACTTGATTACGGCAAAACCAAAATAAATATTCATGGGGACCGACTTTCGTATTGACCAGGGTACGGACGTGTCGAATAATTGTCGCATAGACAAATAAAAGACAAGTCTATTAGACGCGTCGTTTATGGTTTGTCGGTTTGTCGAATGGTTTTTTTGTCGTTTACTCAAAAACAACGATTTTCACTACCACATAGTGCAATATTTGAGCCGTAACGCCCAAAAACACGTGAAAATTTAAAATAAAGGACAATTAAACAAAATATTAAACTGTCGAATTGTCTGTGTCGTTTACTATATTTTTTGTCGAAATCCATTGCCTGATGTTGACGCAGAGTGATTGTTGCGCGGAACTCGAGTTGTGCTGTCAGTTTGAATATGACTGACAGCTTTCTTATCAGCTTTCTTATCGGAGATTGCGTAAAATTGGGTGTCGAGTGGATTTCTCAAATACATTTTTATAGAAATCATGGACATGCAAGAATATGCAGCGAGTGTCGTGGCGACACCTGAGGTATGACTGGCTGCTTCGTTAACTGATTTCACTTAACCAACGACTTTTCAGTTCTTCTGGCGGGTGATTCAGCGAAAGATTGGGCAAGTTCCGAAGGAAATATTCGATTCTCTCAACGAGGTGCGGCACAACACGTTCGCTGACTGGAAGGGGGCTTGCTATCAGATGGAACTTAGGCCCGGTACTGACCTGGGCTACTATATGAAATCGAAAGAAGTCGTTCGATACAACAAGTGCTATCGGCTTAGTTCGCTGTACAAATATTTCGACGACGAAGCAAAACTTCGGATTCTGTATGCGATCGCTGACACTGCCAGATGGGTCGATGCTGAGAAAGAGGCGCATGGAGAGTACAAGCGGAACAAAACGTAGAAATCATGTATTGAGAAACGTTTTTCACAATAAAATATGAAACCAATCTCGATTGAGCGTTCTAGCATAATCGTAAGTCTAAGTTTATAGAAATTCTAGCCTTTTTGCATAAACGTAAGTATTGAATACAAAACAAATAGACTTGGCGACGATCGACAGATTTTTGAAGTTTCAAGCATCACTTCACACTGGTCTGCTCAAGTCTGATGCTTGCACAAACAAACTTCAAGACATTTGATATAAAATATTGATTTCTTTTCTCTTTTATGCAATACTTTCAAAATAAAACAAATAAATCATGAAAAGAAATTGGAAGTTTATCAAAAACTTGACCGGAAACAAATTTTAACAAGGAACAAATAAATAGTCAACAGCGTTTACAGTCGGATTGTATCATCGTAGCCACTTCCGCTTGACATGTCGTCTCCAAGTTCGCCCGACAGTATAATCGGAGACCTGGCCTCGATGGTCTCGGCTTGAGCAAGCAGCGGCACCTGATAAGGCAGCTCACTTGTTGCCCACAAGTATAAGTCTAAAGTTTTCTCTGTTGCTTCTGCCACGAAGCGGATGAACGGCCGAATGTCACCCTCGTTAGCCATTTGAAGGTAGTTGTAGTATTGGAGTCTACGGGATAATGAAAGTTAATTAAAAATCGGTCAAAAAGTGTTTGTCATCAACTCTTACCGATTCTGCTTTTGAATAACAACGGGAGGATAGCCGTATCGCATTAAAATCGTGTTCATCAAGAGCCTCGAAGTTCGGCCATTGCCGTCAGTAAACGGGTGGATGTGCACAAGCTTGTAGTGAGCTATGGCCGCCAGTCTAACTGGATGCAGCTCGTTGGCTTCTTTAGAGTTCAACCACTCGAAGAAGTTTTCCATTAAAATTTGCACTTCTTGAGGCGCTGGCGGAATGTGATTTCCCACGTAAACTTGTGTTCGGCGAAACACTCCACCTTCAATGGGGTCAACATGACCCAATACTCGTTTGTGAATTTCCAATATATCGTTCAAGCTGATAAAGTTGTTGCTGAAAGAATACAAAACATTATTCAAAGACAAGTCTCGACATAAGCTTATGAAAATTACTTGACAAGCGTTGCGTTGACGTATTTCATGGCCGAATCAAGACCAATGACTTCATTGTGCTCATCAACGCTTCTTCCGCTGACTGCCATTCGAGTCTCCAGTACGCTCCTGGTCTCGGACAGTGTCATTGAATTGCCTTCGATGCCAACGGAGTGATATATATGAAGAATGTATGCTTCTTTGGTGGCCCTTTTCATGGCGGCACCGTTTGAATCCACTTCCGCAAGCACATCTCGCTTCTTGTCTAGTCGCAGAAGACGTTCTTCGTCAATGTTTTGCACCACTGAAGCAGTACGCTGACGCTCAGTCAAGGCTCGCTGGCAATTTGGGTCGTATGTGAGTGCTCGGAAGTAAAAGCTGTCGGCTTGTATAATGTCATTGTTGTAGGATTCGATGAAGATTCCATACTCGGTGAGAATGGTTGGATGATTTGGAGACAACGCGAGGGAATGCTGGAAAACTTTGAGTGCCTTGTCGTACTTCCCAGCTCGTTTCAGTTCCAACGCAGCCTTCAAGTTCACTTCAGCTTCTAAGACATTCTCTTCCACTGGCTGTTTCTGTTTCTTTGGAGTCCTTACAGCCACCACTTTCAGCGGATCGTAGTTTATTTGTACATTTTCGAAGGGTAAAAGGAACTTTTGTTTTTCAACTTGCTTGATGGCTAAAACTAAACAAACTAACACTGACACTGCGCACACAACAACAGCTAGAAGAATTGACTTTTTCCGAGTCGGAGTCGCGTAGTCACAGGAGTCTTCTAGCATTTCAAGCAAGCAACTGTTATCTCCAACCTCGCAACATGATCTCGTGGAAATTTTAATGATACGATGTTTCCAGCTGACGACGTTCGTTCGGATTAGATTCGTTTGGATTAAAAGCGCTTGACTCCGGTTTTGAACGCAACGTGGTAAGTCCAACTGGCTAAATGTTAAATCACTTCCAGTAATGACCGAAGAAGCTACTTCGATTCAAAATGAAGCAGAAACGAAGCCATTAGAATCATTACAATCAAAAAATCAATCGCAATCGCGAATAGCGATTGAAACTTGTCTCTGTTTTGCTTCCGACAGCACGTGCAATGATAATCAACAGTTGAAAGGAACTTTTGGGAGAGCGAAGCTCATACCGTTCTCAACTTTTTCGCCAAC
>JPYR01000387.1:15886-54523 GCA_000775305.1 Belgica antarctica
TTTATATCATGGTACTTTATTCAATGGTAAATTATTCGATGATACTTTATACATAGAGTCGTTTTAAAAATGTCATTATTTAAAATCAATTATTCACAAAGTAACGTTGAACTCAAGCGTGATAACTTCCTGTTTCAAAGTCATTTAATTGATTCGTGATAATGATCAGAAACTACATTGTTCCTTATGCATGATGCAATTGAAATAGTTTTGGGGTTAACGAGCTCCAAGTGTAAACTCAGCTTGAAAATTGTTTGTAGAATAAAGTCTACCCACAACTAGGTCTCTCGTAGATGCTACGTTGCAATTAAAGACTTGTCATCACCATTTGGGTGCATTTCAACAGATGGAAATATTTTTCTCACTTTAATTAATTGCGTCTGTTTCGCGTAAACTTAAATCAAGTTTAAAGTTCACAAGTCAATAAAAGCATAGGAAGTAAGAATAAGCTGTTACTGGTCTCAGAAGGACGAAAACAATTCTTGGGAGAAAAAAAGGACGAAAAAAAAGCTTTAAAAAATTTCGTCCTATTTTAGTCTCGAAAATTGTTTCGTCGTTGCGTCGTCCTTTTGAGACCAGAAACAGCTTGTTCTTACTACTAGCATAAACTACTAGCATATATAATGATCGTTTCGGTTGATATTCTCCTGAGCGCTCCGAACTCACAAGCTTTCCATACAAAAAAAGGCTGCTGATATGAAATCTAACCAACTGCAATTTTTCTTGACTCAAACTGTAATTGTGATTAGCAAATCTTATCAATTTATTGTCTACAGCACGGAAAGAAATTCTTCACAAGGTCAGCGGGACTTTCCCCAGCGGGAACTTGATAGCCATAATGGGTCCAAGCGGGGCTGGAAAATCAACGCTCTTGAACGCGCTCTCAGGGTACAAGCAAAAAGGTAAAAAAATTAACCAATGTGTCTGTCATATCGACGAGATTTATGTAAAATTTTGAGTCAACAATTTACGCTTTAAAGTCACGATGCAAACAAAAGCTACGATTTATTTCTTCCGTAAGTTGGCTTTTTGCAAGACTTCAGAGACTTAATTTTTAAATAAATCTCGTGGAACTTGATTACGAGACACGCTGTGTTTAAAATGTTATTAATTTTATATTAAATTTCTGAAGGTGTCAGCGGCGCGGTGTACGTGAACGGCAGAATCAGAGACTTGAGTGAGTTGTGAAGTAGACAAGATAGCGTCTTACTGAATTGTTTGCGACACACTGACTAATCATTTTCATTTCTCGCGTGCGTATTTGCAGATGAATTCAAGAAATCCACAACGTATATTACGCAAGACGATCGGCTCCAACCTTTGCTGACTGTATATGAGAATATGAAAATTGCGGCGGATTTAAAATTGGGAAATGTTGTAAGCAGCATTAAGAAAAACATGAGGGTGAGATACTAGCTATTCATATATTTGCTTTGCGTGTATTTCAGCAATCATTTGTCGAAGCTTATCTTCGTCTTTTGCTGAATTCATGTTTAAATATGAGTTGTGCTAATTTGTTTCTTGGTTTATGTTTGTGTCATCAACAGATTGAGAATATCTTGACTGCTTTGGGTCTCTACGACCACCAATTCACTATAACTGAGAGGCTGTCGGGTGGGCAAAAGAAGCGTCTTTCGGTTGCACTCGAATTGGTTTCTAATCCAACGGTGCTGTGGCTTGATGAACCGACAACGTAAGTTGAAAATTGAAGTTTAACGGGAAAATAATTATATTGAACGCTAACTGCAGAGGTTTAGACTCGTTCTCATGCTTTCAAATGATTTTGCTGCTGAAGCAGCTGGCACAGCAGGGACGCACGGTGATTTGCACCATCCACCAACCGAGCGCAAAGCTTTTTGAAAAATTCGATTTGGTCTACATATTGTCGCATGGAAAATGCTTATATCAGGGTCACTCATCAAATCTCGTGCCATACTTGAACTCGGTGAGCTTGCCTTGTCCTGTTTTCCATAATCCAGCTGATTACGCGATTGAGTTGGCATCTGGCGAATATGGAATGGATAAAATTAAGACTTTGTGCAACTCCATTGAGAACGGTGCGAGCATAGCGTGGTTTGAAAATCCTCAAAAAGTCATGAGACTGGAGCAACTCCGGCAAAAATATCCGATTTCTGATGAGAAGCGCTCGAACATTGCCGAGATCAGCGAATTCCATCAAGTGAAAGTGCTGATGAGGAGAGGTTTCATCAAGGGCAAACGTGATCAGACGTTGACCCATTTGAGAATTGCAGTTAACATCATCATTTCTGCTTTACTGGGTTTGTTTCTGGCAAGTGAATATCATTGGAAAATTTCTTATCACATTTCTTTTTGTCTACACCTCAAGGTTGGCTTTTCATAGGATCAGGGAACGACGGAAACCGAGTGATTGACAACTACAATCTATTGTTTTCTATTCTGATGCATCACGTGAGTGTTAATTTCTTTCCGAGATTGCCGCTGGCTAAGTGGATTTCTTCCTTTCAGATGATGACGCCAATGATGATGACGATACTAACATGTGAGTTTCTTGTTAAAGTAATTGAAGCACCTAAGACTTAAAGGGTTGTTTTTGTTGTCCTTCATTAATACCTGCTAATTTACAAGTTTTTTCTTTCTTACAGTTCCAACGGAAAGGTCAACGATTTTGAAAGAACATTTTAATCGATGGTACACTGTAAAAAGCTACTACCTAGCAAACCTTCTCCTCGACCTCCCGCTCTCGACTCTGTGCTGCTTTCTTTTCTCGGTCATCATTTACGTAATGGTCGGGTGGCCCATGGAGCTGTTCCGTTTCACCGTTTTCTTCATCGTGAGTCTTCTTATCGTTCTGGTGGCGTGCACCGTTGGGTTGATTTTTGGATCATGCTTTGATGTGATTGTAAGTATTGACACAGAGTCCTGTTTTAATCAATTTATTGCATTCCCTTTATCAATCCTACTGGATATGGGACGATTTTAATCAATGAAGCAATTGAATGCCTTGAATGAAACCTAATTTGGGTTGTTTAAAGAAGCTAAGGCAGTGAAATTATTTAGCTTAGAGCTGACGACGTCATGGTCGGTTCTCGGGATAGTATTTTCGATGCTTTGGGCTGAAATTGTATTTCAATCAGTCAATGAGTTCGTCAAAGGCTCATTTTTGCCAAAAATTAAGGATTTCATAACTTTCACCTTGATCAAGCAAAATTAGGGTCATCAAGTTGTAAATACTTGTTTATTTCTCTGAAAATCATGCTTTCGATGATAAAAACTGTGCTTTTTCGTCTGAGTTTTAATCGCTGAACTTGCATTTACAAGTCGACAATAAATGTAAAAAGTTATCTTTTCACAGAACGGAACATTTGTCGGTCCAGTTTTTGCAGTTCCCTGTAAGTGAATTCACATTGCTGCTGCAAGTCATAAGAATTGTTATTATGGAACCTAGGTATGATGTTTGCTGGTTTTGGCGTGACATTGAGAGACTTACCAAGCTACCTCAAATGGGGTTCATACATCAGCTATTTGAGGTACGGTCTTGAAGGATATGTAGGCGCTCTGTTCTACAACCGTAAGCAGCTGCAGTGCGACGCCTTTTACTGCCATTATAAGTAATTTTCCATTAAACATGCTGTTGGACAAAGTAACGAGATTTATTGTTCACAGGTATCCCGATAAGTTTTTAAAGGAAATTGCTATGGACGCGAGTCAGTTTACCACCGACATTTTTGCCCTGTGTCTGACCCTTGTACTGCTTCGATTTGCCTGTTACTATATTCTCAAGTGGAGAATCGTACTCAATCGGTAAAATTAGCTTAAGCATGCTAGCGATAGGGCGGACAACATGACCGTTTTTTATAAATTTGAACGGTTTTGTCTGGTTTAGCAGTCTTAAGCAGTCTTTATCCCACACAAAAAAATCAATTTTTTTTAAAATACGGTCGTGTTGTTCGCCCTATCATGCTACCAATAACAGATGCATTGCTTAATTCACCATGATAGCTAAACAAGTTGCCAAAGTTAGGGACGATACTGTTTGACATGAGAAAAATTAATTAAAATTTTTATTTTTTTGAAAACTTGCAGATAATCATTCAGAAAAGCTTACCGCATTATACAGGAGAAAAAAGCTTGTGCTGTGAACGGGAAATTTAAAATATAGATTTTGTTCAAAAACCTAAATCGATGTCATTTATGTTCATGAAGGCTGTCAAACATGCTAAAATCGCTGAAAAAATTGAAATCAATTGTTAAATTTTAAGTGATAATGAAAAATTGTCATGCTGCAAGTTATTTCACATTTTATTTATAATTCATCGAAACTTTCCAGCTTCACATTATAATCAAGCTACTAGATGCGTGGTGATGGACTATGAAGACATTACCAAACTAGATAAAAATCTATATTTTCAGAAGCATATTTTTCCCCTTTGCGGAATGTCGTCCCATATCCAGCAAAATGTTTTCTTAAATATTTATGCTATATTCAATTATCTCATGAGTTTCAGTGCCTTGAAGAAATCTTGAACAGTTTCCTTCTCGTAAGGCTTCACAGCGATGCACGTCGGGATGTTTTCCGGTTGCTCCAGCCACAGTTTATGCGCAATGCCGGCGTCGTCGAGAGTTTTGTGGAGATTTTCAATTGCTGCTTGATCGGGGATCTAAAATGGAATTAAGTTTATAAAGAGCGGAAGTATGAAAATTTGTGAAACTCACCGCCAGCACGCATTTGTGCATGGAATCCAAGTTCTCAGGTGACAAATACTGAATCGTCAGCTCGTCCGCCTTGTTCAGCTCGTTCACGGCCGCCACAGCGTGACAAGCCTGCGTGATCACCGCTCCTATGTTCCATTTCAGGACCTTCATCAGATCCGCTCTTACAATCACGTACTGGATCAGTGTCATCGCTGTTTTGGCTTTCTAAGAAGACTGAAGGAATTTCGCGGAAAGGTAAACAAAATGCTGTCAGTTCATAGACGCGAAAACTTCGAATTCTTCGTTGGAAGTAACTGAGCTGAAGTTAAAATCATTTCTGATGGTCTAGAGAGTTGTAAGCGTCGTAACTTGTGGTCAGTCGTCACACAACATTGAACCTCGCCAGATGAGCATTGATTACTCTCCGTTTCCAGCTGTGTAGCAGCAAATTCATTCAAAACAAACAAAAATATTTAATTTCACAATCACCAAAAATGGTAAAAACACAACAAACATGATTTTACACATTTTCACGCACTTTGACATTTCAGAGAAAGAGTCTGGCACCAAGCTCGCTTTCGCGATACAGCAACACACAGCCAGCATTCAAGTCGCCCTTCCTTGACCCCGCTTCAGAGCGGAAATCGCGGAAATGCAAGGCTGACAACGAGAACATCGCTCCACAGCCGAAAATGACGCTCAGCGAACATGAAGAGATGATCCAGAAGGTGCTGGCCAAGCCTTTCAAAGTGCCGATGGCCGATTACATTCCAGAGTTCTCCAGTAAAAGTCTGGGATTGAAGAAAGTTCTGATCAGAAGGTGAGAAATTTGATCTTTTGAGTCGGCTACCACCATTTACGTTCATTTTTAGAGCTCTCCATGATCCACTGGCTTGTAACGCACTCGTCCTCTACTCACCACCCCCAATGACAGCGTCAGAGAAAACAAAAGTCGATAAAACCAAAATTCAGGTCCATGTCGTGGTGGACCCAGTCGTCGGTAACATTTTGCGTCCTCATCAGCGCGAGGGCGTCAAATTCATGTTCGATTGCGTGACGGGAGTCAACGGAGAGTACTGCGGCTGTATCATGGCAGACGAAATGGGTCTAGGAAAGACCCTCCAGTGCATCACACTGCTGTGGACGTTGCTTCGACAAAGTCCCGACTGTAAACCGACCATCATCAAAGCGATCATCGTGTGTCCGTCCTCGCTGGTGAAGAATTGGTACAACGAGTTCGGGAAGTGGCTTGGTAACCGAGTGAACGCTCTCGCCATTGCCAACGAGTCGAAAGAGAAGACGACGGCGTTGTTGACAACGTTCATGGCCAATCAAAACTCTCGCTGCGGTGCACCGGTGCTGATCATCAGCTACGAGACTTTCCGGTTGTACTCGCACATCTTAAACACATCCGAAGTCGGAATGGTGCTGTGTGACGAAGGCCATCGACTCAAGAACTGCGAGAATCTCACTTATCAAGCATTGATGGGATTGAAGACAACTCGCCGTGTTCTGCTGTCGGGAACACCCATTCAGAATGATCTCACCGAGTACTACAGTCTTTTGCATTTCGTCAACCCGGGAATGCTTGGGACACCGAACGAGTTCCGTCGTAACTATGAAAACGCGATTCTGCGTGGTCGCGATGCCAACAGCACTGACAGTGAACGCACAAAGGCAGCAAAGTGCCTTACAGACCTGAATTTGCTGGCCGAGAAGTGCATCATTCGTCGAACTGCTGCTCTGCTTACCAAGTACCTGCCAGTCAAATTCGAGATGATAGTTTGCATCAAGCTGACGGCGATGCAGCTCGATCTGTACAAAAATTTCCTTAAATCGGATGCCATTCGCAAGAGTCTCCAAAACAAAGACGAGAAACCAGCGAAAGCTGGTGGAAACACTGCCCTGTCCAACATCACAACACTCAAGAAATTGTGCAATCATCCGGAGCTGATCGCAGAGAAGATCAACGAAGAGGCTGAGGGCTTCGAGAACGCTAGAAGATTCCTGCCTTCAGGTTGGGGCGGCCGCGATGTTCAACCACAGTTTGGCGGAAAAATGGTTTTGCTCGATTTTATGTTGATCAATATCTCGCGGACCACCGACAAGATCGTCATCGTCTCGAACTACACACAGACACTCGACTTCATGGAGAAACTGTTTCACAAGCGAAGTTACGGCTATGTTCGACTTGACGGAACCATGTCGATCAAAAAGCGTGGAAAAGTCGTCGAAGACTTCAACAATCCAGAAGACACTTCGCATTTTATCTTCTTGCTGAGTTCTAAAGCCGGTGGCTGCGGTCTCAATCTCATCGGTGCCAATCGTCTCATTATGTTCGATCCTGACTGGAACCCCGCAAACGACGAACAAGCCATGGCTCGAGTGTGGCGTGACGGTCAAAAGAAACCGTGTTACATTTATCGGTTCCTAGCCACTGGCACCATCGAAGAGAAGATTTTCCAGCGGCAGACACACAAGAAGGCTTTGAGTAACTCGGTCGTCGATCACGACGATGCTGAACGGCATTTCACGTCAAGTGATCTCAAGGAGTTGTTCAAGATGGATGAAAACACGTTGTCGGATACTCATGACATGTAAGTTATAACGTTTTTCACAATTTCAGACCTAATTATCAAACTTTTGTTCACAGCTTCAAGTGCAAACGCTGCGTCAACAACATCCAAACCAAGCCCCCGCCAGAAAACAGCGATTGTACAAGTGACTACAGCCAGTGGTTCCATTGCGCGGCCAACAAAAGCATTCCCGACGACGTTCTCTCCAACGCCTGGGACATCTCAAAGAACGTGTCGTTCGTCTTCCATCATCGATCAGCCAAGAAAGCTGTTGAGGAACCGGAGAAGCCGAAGAAGGAAGAGAAAAAAGAAGGCAAAATGTGTGTCGACGACGACGGAGCTTACTCGGAAGCAGAGTCGGTCGGAAGCAGCGATGAAAATTACGTTGAATAAGTTAAGACGCTTTGAAAACTCAATTTGAAGCTTTTAATAGTCATGAAGAGAAACTCAGGAATAAAAAAAATCAATCAAAAAATGCAAAACTTTGTTCCAAGGAGTAAAATCGAAGTTTTCTTTTATTGATCATGTTTCTATTTTGATTATTGTGCTTTGCTGCTTAGTTCATAAAAATACACAACTTTTGGTCACAAGGAATATTATTTTGCAAAAGATTTCTACAAGCAATCAGCGACTTGAACGAATGTGCTAAAGATTTGAGTGATTACGTAGTATCTCAATTTGTCCGTCATGACTTTGAAAAATCTTTTAACGTACAAAGACAAATGTTCTAAAACATAAACAGTCAAACAAATCGCAATGCACACTAACCAGACCTTGAAGCCAGCCTCTAAGTCATTCATTTCCAGGACTGCAGGCCCTGAAGGTGTTATTATGTTCTAATTTTTTTCAAAAGACTTCGACAGTCTTTGCATGATGCCAGCTTCCCAGAGTCGTTTCACTAAATTGTTCAACGGATCAAACAGCTCAAAATACTCTGGAAAAACTACCGTTCGCATCACGAAAGAACACTTATCTTGGAGAAATTTGAAGTTGCTGTTTGTAAAAGTCTTTAAAGCACTAATTTGAGTGTTGTCGAGGAGAAGTGCTTTTTTTGATCCTGGTTCCTGCGGTATGTTCAAGGCCAACTTAAAATAGTCTTGGAATTTTGTTAACACCATCCTTGAAAAAATAATTATTTAAAAAAAGGCTTAAGTAATGAATGAACGCTCACTTTTTCAGAAGTGTATCATTTTCCCAAATCTTAAAGTAATATTCAGTTGCATGCAGTTTGTAGTTTTGGCCAAACAGTTCGTCAAACGTCTGGACTTCCGGCTTGTGAATCTGTTGTTGCAAGATCTCGAAGCTTCTTCCTTGGTATGCGGTTCTGAAGATCAAACTGAAGAAAATGAAAAGCAGCAGCAAAACTCGAGCGAATGTGTTTCGTGGCAAAGCCATTTGCCCGAATCCGAAGAAAGCAAACGCGACGTTCAATGCTGGTGATGCCACTTCATCACCGAAAACAGTCCGCTGCACGTATTTTGGCATCCGAAGAACAACAAAAATCGTGACGAAAGCAATTGCAAACGTAGCAGCAATCCAAACCCACAGTTCAAGTTCAAAAGCCAAGAAAAGTTTCTCAAACTTAGTGTATTCTTCTCCTGGAGACACCAAAACCTGCACGTCTTCAAAAATGAATGGCTGAATTAAATATTTTTGGTTTCTTCCAGTGAGGTCAACAATTGCTAGATGCAGATCAAATTTGCTGCAATGGTTCATCGTATGTCTTTCAGGACTGGATTCTTTTCTGAACACTGGTGTAAAAATTGCTGTGAAGTTTAGTATCTTCGCTGTCAGTTTTATCAGTTCCAAACTGTAGTCAGTGGTTATCGTTGTTGGGTTTTCAACAGCAACAGAAGTTTGCTTAAATGATCTTTTAAATACGTCAGCAAATACCCCAAATACAAGCGAGCAGCCGAAAAAGTTCTTGACTGGCGACGGAAAAAATTTATTGGTTTTCCACTTCATCGATTGTTTCATCAGCGTGTTGATCGTGGGAAATTGTGGACTTCGACAGTTGCCAAACGAGTAATAAGAAAACCCTCTTAGCAACACGTCACTTTCTCGAGCGACTATAAAGCTTGCTCTGTCCAAAACAGGATGATAATATGTTGGTTGATAATACGAACCCATGCCGTAGCAGAATACCAGAACACGGTGAGATCGCTTTTGAAATATGGGAATCAGTCTAAGAAAATGCTCCATTACTTGTACAGAGCTGAACAACAAAACTGCGTTTCGTGGAAGTTTTTCGGTTCCATATTTGCCGGCACTGCGGATAACTTGCACATTGTTTTTCTTTCTGTTCTCTATTATGCTCGATGCAATGTCATCGATAATTTGAAAGTTCTTCCCAGCACCTATAACATAGATTTCGATTGTTGTTGCCTCTGATTCCATTTGATTTTCGATTATCGAACTTATTGCAAACTTCACAATGTTTCTATCGACTTTAGAGTCGACATTTTGTGCACTTATTACGATTATTTGGCAAACAATATAAGTTAAAACTAGAACACCTGCTGTAACCTTCATGACTATTAAAGCAGCTGTAAACCGTTCTTTAGATCTAGCTGCTTCAGGTTCTACTAAACTACGTTCTTTGAGGACAAGCCAGACAGACTTTCGTCCAAGAAACACCGTTGATCAAATATTTAGTGGAAGCAGTTCTTGTTAGAAACATGACATGACCCATTATAATTGAGTCTACGTTTTGATTGAACACCTACGACATTGAGAATTTATAGCTGGTTCAATTAAGGTTTAGCATTATGTGAACTGATCGATTTGTGTTCGTCTTCGCAGTTTATTTAGAAGAATCTGGCTCTAATTTTGAATTCTGTAAAGAACCGCTGATATCCGTAAAACGCGTACAAAATTGAGAAATATTGCCAGTAGCTTTTTCCGAAGTCATTCCATAAAGTTCATACTTCGACAAGAATTACTCAACTAGACAGAAAAACAATTCATGTCGACGTTTGCTAAGTAATCAGCTAGTTGCTGATTTTATTTGATCGATTTTTTAAAATTTATTTCTTTTACGGGTTGATATCTCTGGCAGGAAAAATAACAGAAATTGCAGAAGTAAGTCGCAGAAATTTTGTTAGTTTTTTTTTTGTCAAATAGCGAACAGAAAATTAAAAATGTATTACTACGGAGAATGGTTGTGATTAACAATCAGAAAAAAATTACCGATAATTTCCAAGTACAATCAAGTACTTAGATCATATGGGAAATCACCAAACGGACAATCACCTTACGAAGAATCACCAAAAAAGTGATTCATATAATTAATTTCAACTCATTTTAAGCGGAAACAACGCCCTGATGTTTGATGCCAAGGCAACATAAATTCACACGCTGGTAAAAGATGGTGCTGGTCTTGGTTACTTTGAGCGGAACAGCAACAATTTTATAAATCCTTCGGCCGAAAGACAATTAAAGATTCTTTATACGGTTATTGAGAGTCTAAAAGAGTTGTCGCATAGAGGTGAGTCCACAGAAGACCATTTGAATCAATAAATGGAAATAGTTTTTTATTCTTTTTTCAATGATTGTCTGCTTGGCGATTTTCCGTATGATCCCAAAGCAAACTTATCAGAATTGTTAATTACAAGTCCACCCGTTGGAAAGTAACAAGGACTATTTCAAATCTCATCGCTTACATTGATTGGAAATGGTTTTGAATCTGCACTTTATTTATTTATTTATTATTAATTTATTTAAATCCATCTTCAGTTAATTGTTAGCAAAGTATTTCTCCAGCTTTTCTCTTCTTGTGGATTTTCTTCTCCAGAAGCAGCTTCCATGGGTCTTGATTCCATTTCCCATCTTGTTTTTGGCAGACGCCTGGGTTTCTTTTGTAAATTGGATCAGTTTTCCAACTTTTAACTTGTTTCGGCCAACTTCTCTCATCATGCCTCATTAAGAGCCATTCCCAGTTCCACTTCAGTGAATTCACAGATTCGCACTTGAAAGTGGAGAACCAAGATAAGCTTGTTAATTTTTTGTCAGAGGCACTCACTGATTTCTCTTAACAATGTTGTCATCATAATTAAATGCGTAACAAATGCCACGCTCTGGTAAAACCTCTTGGAAATTCGTTCAACTCTTAATTGTTTTTTGTTGTAACTGAATTGTTTGAGCAATCATTTACTATCGATTTCTCACTTTTCCGTCGAAATAAGTTGGACACACCAATTGGCATGAGAAGCTGCGGTCCAACACTTGGAGTCTGCAACGGTCATTATTAGAAAATGGAGAAAATGTTCATAAATTCCGCACAAATCCACTAGTTTTGCATCAATGTCACCGCAAAAGTATTCAAAATTGGCTGGAATAATCAAAGTTCGTTCCAGGATCAAATGTGATCACCGAAAAGTGACACTCCAAATCTTCTCGACGATTCCAAATTCAATCGGATTCAAGCCATAATTTGCATCATTGCGGTGTCAAAAATCAGCACAAAACAAACAAGTATTGAAAGCCACACCGTCAAAGTCAAACATGCTTTCTCGATACCTTTGTTTCTCCTGTCCATCAAAAATTGCAATCTGTGTATTTCACTTTTAGCAAAAATGTGTCTAAAAAATTCTGGACAAACTCGAAATCGCAGGAAGACTGTTGCTGAAATATGAAATCTGAGAATTGCTGCAATATGATTCGTGGGCTGTTAAAATTAGTTTAGTTTTTCTCAATCCAAAGCTCTTGTTTTCTTGAAGGGATGAAAATTGTCACTCAAGAAAGCATCGTTTCGCTGCAATATGTATGACGATTCCAAGTTCAGAGAAGAAGCTGAAATTTTAATAATAATACATAGAAAAAGTTTAGTGAAGCTTTTTAGTTTATTAAAGCACAGCAAAATGGTTAACAACTTGTAAATTAAAAACTTCGGGAATAAATTCAATCGCGATCTTTGATCGCACTTAATATAAATGCTAGTTTTTCGTCCATGGTTCCGAGTATTGCCAGCTTTGCTTCAATTTGTTTTAGACGTGCTTGTTGATCTTTAATGTTATTCATCTCCACTCGTTCTTCCAGCACCAGCTTAACCTGTCGCATGATGTTGCTGTCGATTTTGATAGCAAACTCACCGGGTGGCGACTTTTGCTTCTCGGCAAGTTCGTTTTTGCCGCAATGCTTGAGTAGACCGTCAAATCTAATGACACCGCGCAAGACTTTGTTGTAAAGGTATTCAAAAAGCGATTCCTGAGGTAATGACGTTGAGTTCAGTTTGGTTTTGTTGTTGCTGTCGACTTCGATCTTTCCGTTCTGCACAAACTCAGGGAAAATGCTGACAATTGACTTGAGAAAGCGGAACGAGTTTGACCGACTCATGATTATCAGTTCGTATTTGTTTAGAACGTGGATCTTCTGACACAGGTCCACCAGATGTCCTTCAGCTTTGATTTGAAACACGTCCGAAACGGAAAGGCCGTTGATGAGATTGAGTAGCACGATGGTGATCAGGAACACGAACAGCAGGAAAATTATGCTGTAGAAGGTGTCGTTGTTTTTGAGATGCAGGCTTGACGCTTCGAGTTCACCCGAGAACATCACGATGGTTTTAATGATTGCAAAACCAGGGTACTTGAAGTGGTGGAAATCTTCTTCTTCGTCTTCTTTTTCGTTGGTCTCATCGAGTGTTCCATTCTTTGGTGCGTCTTTGCCGTTGCCTTCGCCAAACAGCGTGTAAAAGCAGAAAGCGAATCCAACAAGCAGAATTGAGTACAGCGCGATGGACTTTAGGAACGTTATGAACACGCGTTTAAGTATCACCATGTGTGTTGAAACTGAGAAGTTTGGGAGATCGCCGAAAAGAATCAGGAACTCGTATGTGCAGCACAGAATTGTCACTCCACGGATGATCCGAATCGTCTTAAGGCCGATGACTTGAACTAAGTTGTCGTGGACGGATTGAAACTGGTTGTCTAGCAGCACAACCCATATCAAGACGATCAGCCCGAGTTCAAACCAGTTCATGTGGCTTTTGAAGTAGTGTTCGTAGGATAAATAGCACTGCATGACTTCCTTCACCATCATCAGGATCAGCGACACCAGCGACAAGTAGAAAAAGACATCGGATTTGTACAAAACGATGTAAGTGATGAACGATCCCATGAACACGAAGAAGAACAGCAGATTAGTGTAGAACAGAATGCTGAGTTTGATCCACTTCAAGTAAAGGAAACTCGACAGAACTGGGTGCAAGATGAGTGGGCGGAGCTCGGCGTTGTTAGCGATGTCCTCAAGCGGCGCGATTTCTTCGAAGAATTCTTGGTCTTTCTCTTCGGGTGCGACTAGGAAATTGAAGTCGACGATGACCTTCTGTTCGCCAGATTGTTCGTCGGCATGAACGCTGATGCACTCGTCGAGAAATTCTTCAAAAGTTTCCTTTCGGATGTGGTAGATCTGCGCTTTGTTGAAGATGTTGCGACGGCCGACGTAGCATTTACGCAGTAACGACTTGCTTGCTGCATCGTTCTTGTATCGAATCGCGTAGTACAACGGCGTGAATCCAAGTTCATCTTGTTGATTGATATCAATCTCCGGGCATGACATCAGAAGGTCGAAGCACTTCTGGTAGTCTTGACCTTCGACAGCAGCTTCGCCGATGAACCCAAAGTGACTGCAAACAGCGTGCAGCAAATTCTTCTCGTTAAAATTGACTTCCAGGTCGAAATTGCCCTTAGCGTTAGTGTGGCTCAGGAACAATTCCAGGATTTCATGGAATCCGTTGGAACACGCGATGAACCCAGCTGGTTTTTCAAACCTCGGGTACTTGTTGATGTCGACAGCTTCGCTGATCAAAAATTCGACAACGCTTGTCAGCCCATTTTTGGTGGCTTCGACCAAGAAAGTTGCGCAATCTTCGGCGAAATCTTCCGGCAAGTCTTCAGCCGCCTTCTTCGACAGCAACATTGCTGTGTCTTCATTTTCACTCACGGTCACGTTTTCATACATGCTTGCATCAGCTGTCGTCAGATTTCGTTCTTTGTATTCACGGAAATCATCGATGAAGTCTTCTTCGTATTTGTTTTCGAGATGATTGCGCAAATATTCAGCGGTGATGGCGCGCTCCACCTTGTTAGGAATTGACAGCCCCTGCAGCTTCATCATTTGGATCATTTCTTCAGATCTGTACGTGTGAACATCAATCGCGCATTGCTTCAAGAAGTATTGAACCAGTTCCTGATATGAATCAGCGTCCAACCTTGGCTTCGACTTCAAAAGCATGAAAAACGGTGTTCTCGAGTTCGCATCCGGCATATTCGGGTCACAACCAGCATCCAACAAAAGTTTCACACATTCGACGACCTTTCCAAAGTCTCTTTTCTTTGAAGTGTTGTCGAAAAGGCCAATCAACAAGTGCAGCGAGTTTCTGTCTTCAAACTTTACGTTGATCCTCGATTGCTTGTAGTGCAACAAGAAAGCTTTCACGTTGCTGGTGCAAAGAGAGTCCAAAACATGCATGATCGGGTAGCGCTTGTTTTCATTGCACTGAAAGTTGGGAAAATTAGTAAGTTCGTCTCTGTACTAGTTGTTTCAGGGTGCAATAGGGAAAAACTATTTTGAATCAAAGATTTCATGAAAACTTGGTGATTTTGTTATAATGTTTGACAATTTTATCACAATTTTTGCTTCAAGGTCAAACAAATTCCGTCAAACTTGATCCAGATCACCAAAAATTTCATCAAAATCATCGTCAATATCGAACACAACTGTCACCAAAGCTTATCAAAGCTTTTATCGAAAGCTTCTCGTTGTGATAAACATTACCCAGTACATGTCGGCGCCATTTCTGCAGCACCAAGTAATATCATCAGCAGAATTCGGAGTTCGCAAGATTTTCTCAAAAACTGTCTTGTTCGCCACTGGATCAAAGGTGTTTGGGTTGTCCGTCCGGTACTTGCGGCGGAAGACGTCGCGACGCTTTTTGATGATCTTGTATTCTTCCATCTTGGACAGCTTCAGGTCTTTCAAAGCTATTTCGCAGTCCATTTTTGTCTGAAAAATTGTTCCAGTGTGAGTCATCACAGTTAATTGTTCTCTGAAATTTCTCAATTCACCATGATTTTCAATCTGTCTGCTTCGAAAATGCGTACTAACACCGCCACCCGATGTCAAAAAGCCCTGCAAAAGTTTTGCAATGTCACAACAGTGCAGAAACGAGCTTTTAATTATCGAATTTCATGAATTTATGCTTGAACTGATTTCTTTATGTCTGAAAAAATATGTTCGCAAGAGACTCTGATGAAGGGGGATAGCCGTCGCGACCTTGAATCTTGCGCATGCGTACAAAGAATTACGCTTCGTCGTTTTCGGTTCGTGTTTGTTGACGAAATCGCTGAACACGAAACACCACGTGCGCTTCATTCATTATTCAATGCATCGTATCACATTAATAAGTTATTAGAAGCGGTGGCAATGTCTGCGAAGGGTGAACACAGTTTGGGGTGATTAATAGATCGGGTTGGGTGGCTTTGTGGTTTAGATTGGGGCTGGTCCTTGTTTCAAGAGTTTGGGCAGGGCGATTATGTTGAGTTGTGGGAGGGGAACAGGCCAGGACGTTGTTCTTTGTTTTATCAATGAAAAATCGTTTAGGGTGACCATGCCGAGGAAGATAAATTTTTTAAATATTTTTTAGCGCTGTATGCTTTTATTTATGCTAATCCAGAGCTTCACCAAAAAACACATGGACAATTGTTCCATTTTATATTTCAAAACTGACTGGTCACCCTAATTATTCATGCTGTACCAACCCAAGATACCCGAACAATAAATATTTGGACAAAGCTTCATCTAGGTCAAGTGACTTCAAATAGCCAGCCGCCGCAGTCCAAGACCCGCCTAATTAGCCCTTTCGAATGGACAAGAATTTTAAATTAATATAATTGGCCAACTCTCAATGAAACATTCCACTTAACTCGACATTTTTTATGCTTCAAAAGCTCATAAGCGGCCCGCACACCTCTAAACGAACGCGAAAAAGTTTTCAAACCGCTTTGAACACTTCAACCTGTTCAACACCTCCACACATTAATCTCTTGATAATACAAAACAAAATAGTGGAAAAGCAAACACAGCGAGTCGAGAGTCAAAACATTCAATCGAAAGTTCTTTGGCGGATGATTCTGCGCGGGTATTCAAATACGGAAATTGATTATCGATTTTCCCCTCACAACAATAGAGACATTAACTTCTATTGTTTCATTGATTAGGTAGCTGCATGTTAGTGTATCTCTTACCATGGCGAGAGTGAGTCGATTATTTTTAGTGTGCACAATTTATTTTTACTGCTTCGCTTTTAGTTTCTGTCAGCATCGTATGAGAAGCTCATCGAGGAGTTCTACAAGTCGGACAAGTCAAAGCTGGAGACGGCACTCGAGTCCGACACCAAAGAAATCCTGAACGACGCCAACATGCGAAACCTTCTCAAGGAATTTATACTAAGAATTGACAAAGACTCCAACTGGGAGCCCAACTCGATGATCGCCTGCCGCTACTTCGAGCTGCTGTCGACCATCCACTGTCTCGAAGACTTCAACAGCACCACCGACCAACTCAATAGTTTTTGTTCAAGCGAAAGTGACCTGAGAGACGTACACGATGATTCATCGCTGCACAGATTCCTACGAACACAGAAAGTGAAGTGCTACCGCCGCGTGGACGACTCCATCGAATACCTGCGCTTCAAAGAGTACCTCAAACGGAAGTACCTGACCCGAAGGCGGCGCTAACAGTGACTTAACCGACTTTATCGGCCTGCAAAAGCACAAAAAGCATTCCCAGTACTTAATAATACGGTTTCATACAAAGTATATGTAGTCGTGAAGTGTTTAATAAATTATCGTGGACGCAGTTTTGAAAGTTAAGCTTCTGGGGGTTGTCCCCAAGTGATGTCAAGTGGGTGGGATGTTGGATTGACGGTAAAATTAGAGGAAATTAGCTCGGTTTTGATGGAAACATCGTTAATCGTCAAGAGATCTCCACTTGACATTACTTGTAGATCGACCCCAGTGACTTTTCCACCCCCCAGGTGTCCTTTAATAAGGATATTTCTTGAGTTAACCAGAAATTAGCAGCAAATCTACCCACCAAAACGCTCTCTGTGCGTGCCAGCAGACCCCCAACGCGCTGAATACAAAATGCCAACCAATTTGAATCGCATAAAATTCAACCCCGATGCGTATTCATGACTAAGGACTCATTTCTCCCTTGTTTATTTTGCCCGCTCTCTTCAAAAGCTTGGACTGCTCGCCGTTTTCGGGGGACACTGCAAAGTTCAGGCGCAGTCACGATTGTTACCCGTCGGATCTGTGGTTGAAGTGTTCAAGATTAAAACGATTTACTCCAGTTTTCTTAGTTCGTTTGAAAGAATCAAAGCTGTAACTACCAGAATCCACTTCTTCAATCACCATTCTAGTGCGACATTTTCACAAATTTTCCGTCCATCCACGCACGCCTCACTTTATGTGCAAAACAAATCAGTAAAAAAAATTCCAACAAAATCCAATTTTTCGTGTCTAAAAAGTGTTCTTCAGGTTCCAACGATGATAAATCGAAGCTGCAGCAAAACTAAATAGACACATAATGAATTCAGCGCACGGAGAAGGTGCAGGGATGCATCGAGCTGTACACTTAGTGATAGTTTTAGTCTTTTTCCTAAACTTAGTAAATTCACAATCATTAAATCATAATCTTTCGTCGAAAGAAAGAAATGAGCTCAAGTAAGTGACTTGCGTTATCATCTGTGGCTGAGAACCTCCAAATATCGATGTTTGCTAACGTCTTTCCTGTTTCTTTTTAGGGAAGAGGTAAAATGTGGATCATCTTCGACTGGATCTTCGAGCCCTTGACACAATTTCTCCGATTTCTTAATTTCAGGCCCGCGAGATGTTCTATCATGCCTACCGGGCATACATGGACAACGCTTTTCCAGCTGACGAGCTCCAACCGTTGAGCTGCAAGGGCAGAATCCGCGGAGTGTCACCGTCACGGGGCGATATGGACGACGTTCTGGGAAAGTAAGTCGCACTGATTGTGACGATAAACATCCTCGCGATTGCAAAAAGAGCTCTCCGACAACTTGTTGTTTGTCTTCCTCTTCTTGTTTCGTCGATTCAGCGACAAGAAAGAAAAAAATGGAATAGCAAGTGATGTGGCCTTGGGCCGCGCTCGTAGTTATAGTCTTGAACGCGATATTTAAACAATTTCCTCCAAAATCGTTAATCAAGGCCGTGGAGATGCAATCGACATGCAACAGTCGCTTGTACAGCTTTTGCCCGTTATTTGCGCATCGCTGATAAAAGTCGCTTCAAAAGTTCGTGTAAATAGCTTTTTAACGTGACGTGTCCTCAATTCATTAGTCACCAGTCTCGATAAGCTTTTGAATTAATTTTCGGTTGTTGTTTCAGCTTTTCGATGACGCTGGTGGACACACTGGATTCATTAGTGATATTAGGCGATATTGAAGAATTCGAGTCAGCAGTGAAGCTGGTCATCAAGCATGTCCAGTTCGACAGCGACATCATCGTTTCCGTCTTCGAGACGAATATCCGAATGATCGGAGGGCTATTGTCGGCGCACGTTCTCGCCGAGTACATCCAGAAAGAGGCCAGCATGATGACTTGGTATCGAGGAGAGCTTCTGGAGATGGCGAAGGATCTGGGCTACCGACTCCTGCCAGCATTTAACACTTCCACTGGTATTCCACATGCGAGAGTCAACCTGAGGCATGGGATGAAGTCGGAAGCACTGAGACACTCCAGAGAGACTTGCACAGCCTGCGCGGGAACGATTCTTCTCGAGTTCGCCGCACTCTCACGACTGAGCGGGGAGCCGATCTTCGAAGCGAAGGCCCACGCAGCTATGGACGCGTTGTGGAAGATCCGCAATCGATCGTCCGACTTGATGGGAACGGTGGTGAACGTTCATTCCGGAGACTGGATACGACGAGACTCCGGCGTTGGTGCTGGAATCGACTCGTATTACGAGTATCTGCTTAAGTCGTATGTTCTTCTCGGAGATGAACGTTACTTATCCCGCTTCAACCGTCACTACAACGCGATCATGAAGTACATCAGGCAAGGCCCGATGCTTCTCGACGTTCACATGCACCGCCCGCACACCAAATCGAAGAATTTCATGGACGCGCTGCTTGCGTTCTGGCCCGGACTCCAAGTGTTGTCTGGCGACTTGAAACCCGCAGTGCAAACCCACGAAATGCTTTACCAAGTCATGCAAATGCACACGTTCCTTCCCGAAGCATTCACTTATGACTTCCAGATCCATTGGGGTAAGCTAGAGATTGTGGTCAACTTGAAGCGATGACTAACAGTGAACATTTTCAGGACAATATCATCTTCGACCGGAGTTCATCGAGTCAACTTACTTCTTGTACAAAGCGACAGGCGACCACTATTACCTCGGCGTCGGCAAGAAGGTCCTGAGAGCTCTTCAGAAGTACGCACGCGTCCCTTGTGGCTTCGCAGCCGTCAACGACATTCGCACTGGCAAGCACGAAGACCGAATGGACTCATACTTGCTGTCAGAGACGATCAAGTACTTGTATCTGCTGTTCACCGACGAATCCGACCTGATTATCAACATCGACGATTTTATCTTCACGACCGAAGCCCATTTACTGCCACTGTCCCTGGGCCAGCTGTCAAACATTACGACGATGTCAAAAGACGACGAAGACAACCATTTAGTAGACCTGGACTTCATGCGATCGTGTCCTTCTCCAAACAAGTTGTTTCCTGCACAGGTCCGTCGACCTCTCCGCGATCTCGTTAGCGCTACATGCCCACGTGTCAGTAACACCAACCGACTGCGTGCAGCTGAATTTCAAGCAAGCAATGCAGATCATCTTCGAGCCCTTTTTGACATGGGGGTTACAATGGTGTCGCTCGGCAGTGGAAAAGTTCAACTTCTCCATAGCTTTTATAACGTAAGTTTGGATTGTGCAAGTCGTGATCACGAATTACGGTTTCTTTTTTCACAGGCGAAATCGGCCGAAGAAGCAGAGCGAGGACTCCTATTTATGCAAGAAATGATTGAACTGTCGAAGACAAACTCGATTCCAACGTCTGAACTACACGTAAAGACTTTGATCGAAAGGGAAATTTGCATAAATTACAAAAAAAAATCTCATTTCAGGCCGTGTCGTTCAAAAAACCAGGCTCAACCGATGACACCGTGCTTTCCGCTGGTCCATCGCACTTCAGTCCCGAGATTATCAACTCGGTAGCGGGCACAAGCGTGTTCGTCAAGCCATTCCACGCATGCAGCGATCTTCAGAACAAAGACCTGCTCCTCAACAATATCGCGATTATCGAGCGCGGCGAATGCACTTTCGTTGATAAAGCGAGAAGGGCGATGAACGCTGGGGCCAAGGCCGTGATCATCTTTGACAACGTACCTGACACCTCAATTAATAACCAGCCGCCGTTCGCGATGTCCGGTGATGGGAAGGATGACGTGAATATTCCCACATGCTTCCTCTTTACAAACGAAGCGATCGTGCTTAGAAATGCCTTAGACACCGATAGTGCGTTGGAGGTGAGTTAATGTGTCTGCATAAAATTATGTTTCTGGGAAGTTTCTACTGAAAAGCTTCAATTCGAAGCTTTCACGAGCTGTAAAACTGTGACAGCTGTTTCTCATGATCATTTTAATTAAGTTTTAATTTCATCCGAACCGACGTCCCAAATCTCCCAACCGGTTTCTATGCTAATTACGACTGACTTGAAATCTTTTTCGTCCGCAGATAACCGTCACGTCGATGAACAACATAAAATCTAAAGAAGAAACAAGCAATAATGATGCCAAAACAGGAAATTAAATCGCGAGCATGTCCCCAGAAATTAAAATTCCACTTTGAACGAGTCTTGCGTGAATGTCGAAGTGTTTTCTAATTGATTCCCGAGTGATGATGCTGCGTAAAACTTTCTTTCGTTGTAACAGTGTGAAAATTAGCGGAATTTATATTTTTTTGTTGTGAACCCCGTTGTGGAACCTCAAGCTGGAACTGAATCAGCCCGACCGCAGCCCTTTCTTCGACTTTCACCAGATTTTGTAAATAAAATTATTTAAATTAAATGAAAAGTGTTCTCGATTTGTTGTAAATTGATAATGATGAATAAAAGAGCGAAGAAATTTTCAATTGTTGGCTTAGTTACTGATGCTGTCATTGACTGAAATTTGGAAAGTCTTTCACTAATTGGAAATCTCTCAGTTAACACGAAATTTAATTTTTAATTAAGTGCTCGATATACTGTAAATAGCGACACTGGATTAACAACGATACAAAACAAAGAAATTTTTAATTTCCATCCTGGTGCCTGGTTTCATCCTGAAGCTGGTCAATCACAAGCCTTGACATGTTCGCCAGCTGTTCTTCGTTGAGTTCGTCATTGTCGTCGGTGCTGGACGCTTTGAACATGTTGATCACTTCGTGAGGTATTCCGTAGTTGTTCCTCGAGTTGGGCTGAATGCCGACGTCGCTGGCGAGGTAACGAAACTCTGGGTCGTCTTGGTCTTCGTCGTCGGTTCTGATCAAATCATCCGAGTTCAGTTGACTCCATTCAAAAGCCAGCGCGCTCGTGTATTTTTCGTTGAACGGCGAAAAATCCATGAGAGTGACGTGATCCTTGGTGTTGCGAATGACATCGAAACAATCTAAAAGCAGAACATATGTGAAAAAAGAATTCGATTTGGGATAATTTCAGAGCTTACAATTGTCGATTGGGAATTTTTCCTTGATTTTCTCTTTGAACAGCGACACGATGTCCTTGATGATATCCTGCTTCTGAGTCTTGAAATGCTCGTGGTACGCCGGCCAGTCCCGGGGCGAGATTGCGAAAAGGTTTCTGTTTCTCACAAAACATCTGAACTCGGTGCCTGGGTGGATTTCCTTCCACTTCTTGAGCACGAGCTGGTAAAAATCTTCCTTTTCGACTTGTTTGAGATCCTCTTTGCAAATTGTCGACGCTTTCAACAGCTGATAAACGTCTGTCAGATCGTTGACGCGCAATGTCTGCCCGGCTGTGATCCAAATTGAGTCTTTGGGGCTGTGCCAGTTGGTTTTGATGAACACGGATCCACCTTGAACGTGAAATATGCGTAATTAATGATGAAATTCGTGAAATCACAGGTGCAACTCGGTTTCTTACCCAGTTTCTCGATTGTCTCTGAAATGACCTTGGAAAACTCTCGAAACTCCGGTGCCCCAACGTCTTCCGTATCGTCATCGTCAAAGTCAATCTTTTCACCCACAAAACTAGCTGAAGACGAGCTCCCACCCGCTGGCGTGCACTCGACGGGCAAAACGAATAAATCCTGTTTCAGGTATTCAAGGACGTCACGCGGGATTGCCAGCACGAACGACTTGATCGAATTCTTCCGGAAGTCCTCGTACCAGTTCTGGTAGGAACAGCAGATCAGGTCACTCAGCTCCTTCTGTCTTGTTAGCATTTTAATAATTGACGGGTTTTGTTTACACCTTGAGTTTGTTCAGTGAAGATTGGGTGCGTTCAGTGAAGCTTGAAAGCGTTCAGTGAAGCTTGAAAGCGTTCAGTGAAGCTTGAAAGCGTTCAGTGCTCGATTCTCGGGCTGCGTTCGAAATATTCACAGATTCTAAATTTCAGTCTAGATCAATAACTTCACCAGTCAAGTTCTCTCAAAGTATTTAATGAAATGTTAAAGTTAAGAGCGTCGTTTGTTTCACGGTGTTTGATCAGTCAACGCAGTTTGAATCGGTGCATAATCGCGCCTGTCCAACGATACTCAACCGGCGCAGACAAACTCTTCTCGACGCAATTAAAGTTTGTTTACATTTTTATTGTTCTTGGATTTTCAATAAAATCGATTTTTCTTAAAGGAAGCTGCAAGATGAGAAAGTGTCGGAGGCGGAAAATAGCTTGGAGTTAATTTTCGCACATGTGCTTCAGAAGAAAAAGCTTCGGGAAGTCCGCGGCGATGAGCTGAAGAAGTTCAAGCTGTCCAAAGAACAAGTGCAAGAAATAGAAACGATGTGCGAGTGCAGATCAAGCCGAATGCCCGTGCAGTATATCCTTAAAGAGTGGGAATTCCGAGATCTGCTGCTGAAAATGAAAATCCCCGTTCTGATCCCACGGCCGGAAACTGAAGAACTCGTGGAACTAATCATGCAGCAACTCGACCCAGAAAGAGACCACAAAATACTCGAGGTCGGTTGTGGTACTGGCTGCATAAGCTTGTCCCTGTTGCATTCATTACCGAACATGAAGCAGATCGTTGCAATAGATCAAAGCAAAACGGCTTGTGAACTAACGCTTGAGAACGCAAAAAATCTGGGGCTATCCGAGCGCATCAAAATTTTTAAGCACAAACTCGAAGACGACAATCTTCCAGACGAGATCGCCAAGTTCGGACCCTTTGACATCATCGTCAGCAACCCTCCTTACGTCCCGACAAAGGACATCCTCAATCTCGAGCCAGAAATCTACCTATACGAAGACATGCGCGCTTTGGACGGAGGCCCCGAAGGTTTGAACCTGATCCGCACCTTAATTAAGCTCGCCGCCAAACATTTGAAACCAGGCGGTAACTTGTGGCTAGAGGTCGACCCTCGTCATCCTGAAATCATTAAGAAAACCATCGACAACAACCACGAGTCGTGGAAACTCAAGTTCATCTCTACCTACCAAGACATTTTCAAGAAAGATCGGTTTGTGGAAATCGAGAAGGACGAATAAGCAAGTCAAAGCCGTTTTACGTCATTAACTATTTATTAAGAGAGTAAAGAGCGTAAAGTTGATTTAACAGTAAAAGTTTCTGTGTAACTTTATTGATCCTCGAGTAGAAATTTCTTACAGGATGCGTCCGTTGCATTTCTTGGTACCGCAATGACAGAAGAGAACCTTTGACGGCACGCTGCCGACTTGATAGTTGTAGTTCCAAGTCAGTTCTTCGCCGGCCTTCACGATGCGGCACGAGAAGAAGGCGATCCAAGGGAAACGCATGTCGTGAGTGTCTACAAAGACGCTTTGGACGATCATGTTGGGATCGCATGAATGCTGAAAAAGGAACAAAAGTATCAGTTTGGGTTAAGACAAATTTGTTTGTCACTTACATTGAAGTATCTCCCGACATTTCCGCATGTCTTTGCATCCATGACGAAGACTTTCTCGTTCTTGCCGTACAGCTTTCGCAACCCTCGAGCACCTCTAGGCTGCACTTCTTCAATGTTCTTCTCGGTGGTCGGCTCCATGTTCACCATCGTTTCATCGCTGTCAGAGTCCGAGTCGTTTCCGTTTCCATCTTGAGCTACGTTGGACTGCTTCTTGCTTGTTGATCTTTTGTTGCGGCCAGATCGTGTGACGATGTCTCGGTTGCCGCTTTTAGCAGTTGACTTGAACTCTTCATCTCCTTCATCGTTGTCGTTGTAATCGCTGTCCGTGTCTTTTTCATCGTCGGAATCGCTGTCCATGATGACGCCCGATTCGAATCCTTC
Source organism: Belgica antarctica (assembly GCA_000775305.1). Lineage (NCBI taxonomy): Eukaryota > Metazoa > Arthropoda > Insecta > Diptera > Chironomidae > Belgica > Belgica antarctica. The sequence continues at coordinate 40,634 of JPYR01000387.1, forward strand.
CTTCAGCGGTGCTGCAGTTTCAATCAAGTCCAGTTCTGCGAAATATTCGTCGCCGTGGTCTTGATCCTTGCACAACGCATTAGCGTCGTCTTCACGGTACAAGTATCCAGCGTAGATGCAAATAAACGTGCCTTTTGGAATGTCGTGGCAAGTCTGAAGTCCCCAACCTTTGCGGGGCGTTCGATACAACAGCATCTTGATGGAGATTGGATGCTGGACGACTCTGTTGAGGCAGCGCTGCTTTGTCTCATGACAAGCACAGCCATCGTGGCACTCGTAGATCCCGGTTGAGACTTGCTGGTGTAGACGCTTCCACATATACGAGACGTTCATGTCGTTGTAACCTTCGCCACGGTGAGCGAACTGGAATCCCCTGATTGTGAGCTGGAAGCAGGCGCACTTTGATTTGTCAGCGCAGTCGTCAGTGCAGTCGCAGCATGCCATAAAAGCGGGGTCGGTGTTGATGTTGACGCCTTGCTTTGGAATTCGTTTTTCTGAGTATGTGAGTTCTGGTGGACGAACGTCATCGTACGCGTTGACAATCGGGATCTTCATTCCTTCTTTGCCTCCGGACATGTCGGGGATGTAGAGCGGGCATTCTTTCGGATCAATGACGTCGAAGGTTGACAGCACTTGAATGTTGATGTCGAAATCAAAGTTGTCGACGTTGAGAACGCTGCTGGACAGCTTCAAGAAGCGGTGAACTTCGTTCATGTTGCGCAAGATGCGGCCGCACGGTGCTTTGTACACAATCCAGCGACTTGTCTTCTGGCGAATAATTTGACGCTCCCAGTATGTCAAGAGTGGCTTCGATAGAGGCGTGTGGGATGCCAGGAATACGTTCTTCTCCAAGCAAGTTGGGCTGCAGTTGTGTGTGACGTATTTCTTGGCGAAAATGTCCTTTCGTGGAGTGAAGTTTCGTCTTTTCATGATTTCTTTGGGCTCGTCAAGGTAGTAAAAGCTGTCGTTGAGTACAATGGCTTTCTTTTGAGCTGCCGGTGGAGCAGCTGGTGCAGGCATTGACTCTTTGGCTAAGCTTGGAGCTGTCGACTTTCTGGCTGTGTTCTTTTTAGTTCCTTCTTCTGTTTCAGCCTCGACATCCGTTTTGGCGCTTTCGTCGTCGTCTTCGATCGTAATGTAGCTGATGCTGGGATCGTTACGTCGAGCGTTCAAGTTTTCGCGCTGCCCTTGGGAGTATAAAGGTCCAAGTCGCTTTGAGCCACGATACAGCCATTCGTAGACTTCCCCTTCGGAGAAATGCATCTTCACAAGGGATGCATCGATGTCCGTCACAAGTGCGTTGCTGTGCCACTTTCCATTGCGCTCCGTTGGCACTCGTTGGTTAATTCGCACGTTCAACAACGGTCGCTGCCGAGATGTTTTGCTTTGAAGATAGTCTTGGATGAACTGTCGCAAGTTTACATGCACGTCTTGCCAGACGTTCTTCGAAGCTTCAGCAATTTCGCGGACATCGGCTGGAGCGACATATTGAACCTGGCCGTAGTCGCAAAATACCAAGTAGCGCTGTTTGTTGTAAGCTGAGAGCTTTTCACCAACAACTCCAGGCAGGAATCTCCCTTTAGCGCATTTCCCAACTTTAGTGCGAGTGAAGAACCTAGCGACGACTCGAGCGCCGACTTTTAGATTGGTGTTGGTGACGTTCTGTGCTAAATCCTTTCCAAGAACATTTGCGACTTTATTCGGCATGTTGTCGATGAACTCCACCTTGAAGATCTTCTTTCCGTCAGCGGCGACTTTCGTCTCCAGCAGCTTGCACGGTGCCCAGTGCATCTTGACTTCGCCACGAGATCGGATTGCGTGGTAATATTTTTCTGCTGGGTCAACGACAACACTCGCACTAGAACTGGTTCCCGGTGATGGCATCGATATGGAGATGAAAGTGTTCTTGGGCAGAATCTTCTGCGTTCGCTGCTGCATGTTCGTCAGCAACATGGACTTGAGAGATGTTCGTCCGGCCGGTGACGATTCTTTATCGGCGTCGATCGATAGTCGGCGTTGAACCTTCGGTTTGTTGATCGAGTACAGCTCGTTGTACATCTTCAGCGAAGATCGCTCGAGCTGCTTGAGTTCTTCTTCCGTGCGTAAGTTGTCTATTTCAATTTCCAGGATTCTCGACTCGAAATCCTCGTTGATGCATTTCATTTGCTTTCTGAAGTCGATTTTGTGGCAGAAGTCGTTGAGAATCGATTCAACCTCGTCTTCAAGTTCTTTGTTGAAAATAATTTTCTGCGAGTCGGGAACAGCCAACGTTTGCGTGTCTTCTTCATCATCTGAGTCGATGATTTCGAACATCTCCTGCTTCGGCGGGACTTTGATGTCGGCGATTGAAAGATTGTTCAACATCGCTTCGCCCATTTTTTCATAGCCGGAAACGGCGACCTCGAAGCAGTCGGCACATGCGAACTGAGTTTTGTTGAGCTTCGCCTGCACGTAGTAGAAAGCGAGTATGAGTCGCGGTGCTTCTTCGAACTCGTCGCACTTTCGAGGGCATTCGGGATTCACGCACTCCTTAGACTGCTTCATGAACTTGTGCGGCTTGTTTTCTTTGCCGTCGTAGATTTTGCGCTTTGTAATTGCGCCGGATGGCACTGAGATCGAGTTTTGAGTCTCTTCTTCGATTTTTGCTGAGTTTCCGTTCTCAACGGATTGAAATTTAGTTGTTTCCGGTTCGGGATCTTTGTGTGTGGCAGCTAATGGAGTTTCAGGCCTGACACTGGCCGGGGCTAGAGGCTCGTCTTCGTCGGTATCCAGCAAAATTATACATTCGCCGGCTTTGGCTACTGCTTGCTGTTCTGTGTTGCTTTCGGGAATCTTTTCTGTAGTTTCTTCTGACGCAACAACGGCAACGACTTCCATTTTATCAGCTTCTGCAGAAGACATTGGAGTTTCTTGAGCAATTTCTTTCGTTTCTTCAACTGTTACAGTTGCCGCTTTCGTCTTCTCTGGTGATTTCGAGAGCGCTAGGACTTGGGCCTTGATCTCTTCCAGCTTCTCAGGCGAGAGTGTGTTGATGATGCTCATCAGCGACGGTGTGTCAAGCTCCGATGGATCTGAAATCGAGAATGAAACATGAACATTAGCAAGGTTCAGTAGTGTTGATGGTGATTGAGCAACTCACATTGTTCTTTTTTCGAAGCTGTCTTCACTTCGCTCGAAGGTGGCTTGTCTTCAATGACTGCTGGAGTAGCTGCAGCTGATTTTGTTGGGGTCTTCTTGGATGCTGCGGCTTCCGGAATTAGCTCCAACTCTTTGTTTTCTTCCTTTTCGGTCGAAGATTCCTTTTTGTCGTCTGTAAAAATACATTCAGAAGCGGCTTTACACGTGATTTCTTCAACTTCAGGTAGTTTCGATGATGGTGTCTCAGTGGGATCTATTGCTGATTGAACTGCTGTCTCAGAGGGTTCAAGTGGTGTGGAAACTAATGTTCCAATGGGATCAAGAGTAGCTTCTAAGGTCTCAACTGGGGGCGCAAGGAAACTTTCAAGCGAATTCTCCTCGGAGTTCAGTACATTTGGATTCTTTTCTGTAGTTTCTTCCATCTCAGTGCTCAGTTTCTCTTCATCTTGCTCTGACTTGGCTACAACGACCTCCTTGTCAATCTGATATGAATAATCTCTCTGAACCTTCTCCAACTGCTCGAGTTGTTCTGCTTTTGCTTTTTTCTGCAAATCTGACTCTGACTCGTCTTGTGAACTGGTCGGCGCTTCCGTCAAGTTTTGTGCAACTTCACCAACGGGTTGTGCTTTGACATGACTCTCTACAACTTGAGTCTCGTCTTGATCAACAGAAGCTTCCGATATCCCCGAACTAGCAGTTTCTTGCTCGGGGCTTTCGTCAATTTTACCTGCCGAAGTTTCCATCACGTTTTCTTCGCTTGGAACCGCGAGTTCAGCGCAAACCTCTGCTGGTTCGCTCAATCACTACCAGCTCTGCAATTGCACTGGTTTTTGTCGTTGAACTCAGCGTATGTCTTTCAAAATTGTGTTTTATGCACTGAATTTGTTGAACTCTGTCAAAAGTCGCTGAACACTCTGTAACTTCAACTCCTACAGCGAAGTCTGCTCGAAGCTAACATAAATTCGCGTTCAGTAAAGAAAAACAAACATTCCGATTTGTAAACGAAAAGAAAAGCAAGAAAAACAACACAATTAAGGACTTGTTGAAATTCGATATGACATCCGCTCTCTACTTAGAGCATTACCTCGATGGTGAGCATTGAAAACTGCCTCACAGGCCACTCCGTAGGCCGCCCAAGCACAATTATTCAAATTTTTCCCACCAATTTCAGGCTTGGAAAGCTTGCCCAACGAACTCAAAAGAAACTTCACGCTTATGAGAGAACTGGACACTCGAGCTCAGACACTCATGCAGCAGATCGACGAGAAGGCGAACGACATGATGAAGGCCACCATCAGTGCCAAGGAGAATCTCAGCGAAGAGGAGAAGAAGGTGAAACTGAAGCAGATCCAGGAATTGTTCACAAAAGCCAAGGAGTACGGCGACGACAAAGTGCAACTAGCGATTCAAACATACGAGCTAGTCGACAAGCACATCCGGAGGTTGGACTCTGACCTGGCACGCTTTGAGGGTGAAATCCAGGACAAGACGATCACGTCTCGAGGGAAGTCCGAGGAAGCAGTCGGCAAAAGTGAGTACATTCGAAGTCACTTTGCACAACTAACGACCGATTTGATTTTCAGAGGGCCGTAAGAAGGTCAAAGACGTGAAAGTCGCTGGTAAGAAAAAGCGCTCGTTGTCAGACGAGGACGAGAAAGCCGACGAAAAGGTCACCAGCACTGCCACTCAGAACAAGAGTAGTAAGAAACAAAAGGTAAACCAAGAGAAAGACGGACGCAAGACCCAGAAGGTAATCATCATCATCCATCTAACTACCCACAGTAGCTTGAGTTGATTAATTTGGCTTTGTAGATATTTTTTTTAAAACTCCAGTTGCACTTCATTTTCATTTAATTTTAAGAAATTTTCACATTTCGACTAGATTTTGATACAATTTCTTGTAAATATTTTTAGAAAAACGTCGAAGTCGAGGAAGCACCAGCCGAAGGTCACTTCACACCCCATCCCAGCGACGTCTTAGACATGCCTGTGGATCCAAACGAGCCGACTTACTGTCTGTGTCATCAAGTGTCGTACGGAGAGATGATTGGATGCGACAACAACGACTGTCTCATCGGTGAGTTGTGCTTTCGTGTGGATTGGATGGAAATAGTTACTAATAAAAATGGTTTTAATTTGCAGAATGGTTCCACTTCAGCTGTGTCGGACTTTCATCGAAACCGAAAGGAAGATGGTAAGAATGTTAACACTGTTAAAGGTGTTCATGTTGTGAACAACCGGCAACCAATTAACTCATTAAAAACGTTTTCTCCACTTCCAGGTATTGCCCGAGATGCCGCAAGAAGAAGTAACTTCCAACCAAGCCATCATCAACATTCAAAATTCTTCTCGTTGTAATTTAAGTTAAAAGAAAATAAACTTCTTGACACGATTAACTTTATTTGAATACTTGTACTTTACAAATTACAATCACTTTGACGTTGACCGATTTCGGCAGTCAGTTTCGGCCGACTTAACTTACAGAATTGATCACAATTTAGTATGTGCGCTACCACGTCCGCATTTTATGCGTTTACATCTCTGTACGTGAAGTAGCTGGGGGCTGAACGTCATGCGCTCACAGTTTGCCGCCCGCGACGCAATCTGCCATTCAGCCGGTCTTGGATTTCATCCAAAGTCAGGCCTTTAGTTTCGAACACGAACACCCACGTGAACACGAACGCTATGACACAAAACGCTCCGAATAGCCAGAAGTTGCCATAGTTTCCTACGTAAGCCTCGAGCGGCAAGAAACTTTTCGTCACTCCAAAATCGACGATCCAACAAGCGGAGACCGCAAACGAGCTGGCCATCGACTTGATGTCTGGTGAGAACATTTCACCAAGAATTGTGAAGGGTAGCGGGCCAAAGCCGACGCAGTAGAACAAGATAAAGCTGACAAGCGATGTCACCGGTATCCACCCGAAGCTGCTAATGGTTTCTTCGTTGTGCAAGTCGAAGAAGAAGTAAACTCCCATTGTGGTAAGGCTGACGGCCATTCCAGCAGCTGAGATCAGAAGCAAACCTCTTCGTCCCGAGCTATCGACGAAGAACGGCGAGATGCAAGATGCGCCGAGCATGACGCAACCGATAATAATTGTAGCGATGGCTGAGTCTAATGAACTGCCAGCTCGTTTGAAGATTGTTTCGCTGTAGAACAGCACAGCGTCAATACCAGAGAAGTTCTGGAAGCAGATCAGCCCGACGACGATTGTCATAGCTGCGAAAATAAAAGTTGTGCAACAAGTTTTCATTTAAAACTTCAAACTCACCCAAAAGATTGGCTTTTCCTTTAAACATGGCAAAAAAGCTGTACCTTTTATTTAGTGACTCATCAACTGAAGCTTTGATGTCATCAATCTCTTTCAAAATTTCTTCGTTCTTGTTTCCGGCTCTCAAGAACTTCAATGCATTCACAGCTGCAAAGCGATCACCACGCGCAATGAGGTAGTATGGTGAGTCTGGCATCAAGGAGAACGTGGCGATGAATATCACAGGAATAATCAAACACAGTACTTGGAATGTGACGTAGTGGACAAACGGTCCGATGCAGTATGCGTACAAAATTCCAACTAAAAATCGATAATAAAATGAGTTCACACAATTCATGAGGCGTAAATAATTGATCAACTCACCAACCAGACCAAGTTGAATGAAACTAGACAGGATTCCTCTGTGAAAACATGACGAAATTACCTTTCAAGCCATTGATAGTCTGAGTTAAGTTTACCTGCAATCAGCTGACGCAATTTCACCAGTATAGATTGGCAGAATGACCATGACAACCCCGGATCCCCATCCCTGAAGGAATCTTGCGAAGTAAATCCACTCAATGTCGTGCATAAATATGAGAATAATGAAAGAGAGAACGAACGACCAAGCGTTGACTATCAGAGACCACTTCCTGCCAATCATTCCGGGCAGCGGGGCGAAGAAAATTGGACCGCAGAGACCTAAAACGAGATGGCAGTCAGTAAAGACAAGGTTTTTTACTCATTTCTAAGCTTACCTCCAATCGGCAGGAGACTCCCAATCCACGAGAGCTGCTCCGCTGACGGGATAAAGTCGAGAGGCGAGTCCGCAGCGCCGCTTGACATCTTCGCAATCGCAGGACTCGACCATCCTATCGCAGTTCCCCACGAGATGCCGATTATGTTGGCTGCAAAGCCAATGTTCAGTCTTCATTCGAACGAAAAGTCGAATTTTCTTACCAACAATCGCTGCCAAAATTTGGTTGAACCTAGATCTTTGTTCACGAGTTTCGCCAATCAGTGGTTGTGTCTCTCCAGTCTCACTCCGGAACAAGCGTGTAACATCGTTACACTTAATGCACCTGAAGAACCTTTTCAGCCGCATTTTATTTGATCCAATCCAAGAGCTAAACAACTAACAAAATTGCAAAACTTGCAAACAAAAACAAAGGGCGTTGCAGAGGTTCCGTCACAAAATGTAGTTGCAGCCCCTAAAAGCTCAGCAAAGTTTTTGAAAAGTTTATGAAAGCTCAGGAATGTTTGGGAAAATAAGCTTTTGGGGAAAGCTCGTCAATGTTGTCTCAAAAATGGAAGGAGCAAACTCTAAAGTCTCAATTTCCGGGATGAAAGCACTTGAAATCAAAATATATGAATGAAAAGCTGGAAAACACTAGATTTTGAAGTGAAGTTTGCTAGGAATAGTGTGAATGACAAGAAATTACATCAACGTCGGGAATTAAAGCAAAGTTACAAAGACTCTGACTACATGCAAAATACAGAAGGATCGGAGATTAAATTATTTGAATTTCTTTCACTGCAAAATGGCTGTTCAAACAAGGCTTCATCTTACACTCCAAAACATTTGATCAAACAAACGAATTTCCTTACCACATCTGTACCGGGTGAAGCCTAGAACAAGCTTCAGTTTGGTTCTGAAAATGGAGAAGCCAACAGTTATTCAGAGGTTTTTCATGTTTTTGTTCTTGGTGTTCGTTTCAACTGTGCTTTATAATGACATCGTACGTGAATGGGAGAAAAATAAAGCTGATCATCTACTGAACCTCAAAAATTCACTTGAGCATGAAGTTGAACCGACAGAACAAAGCAGTTTTGTTCTCGAAAATATCTTGACTGCTACGGAACAGCCTGAAAGTGGTCGTGATATCTTCTTCATTGACACAACCTACATGAAAAAACGAAAGATGGAAAGGCCTTTCACTAGCAGACAGGCTTGTGCTGTTGAATCAGCTGGTGAAATCATTTTAAGACCTTTTCCCAATTTTAATGAGGACTTTCTATTTTTAGCACGGCAAAATCCTTATACAAATGTTTTCATACTTTTTGTGTCACTCAATAACAACAAGAAATCAACTTCTTTCGTGCCTTCTAAAGCCTTGACAACTGTTCTTCGCTTCAAAAACGTACATGTTAACTATCTTGACATCAACGAGTTTGCAGAAAGTTCACCTTTGGAAAGCTTCGTCAAAAGTGGCCAATTGCTGAACTCAAAGTTCATTGTTTCACACACTTCTGATGTTGTTCGGCTGCTGGTTTTATGGAAATACGGTGGCCACTACCTTGACTCTGACGTTATTGTCAAAAAAAGTCTTGATACGTTTCCTTCAAATTCCGCATGCGATGACACGCACGACACTGTAAATGGGGCAGTGCTGAACGTCGATCACAGTAAAACTGGACGATATTGGTCTGAAAAGTTCATGCTGGAGATGTCACAGACCTACAACGGAAGCAACTGGGGAAACAACGGACCTCTGCTGATCACACGAGTGCTGGCAAAAAGTTGCGACACGAACGTAGCAGCCGAGATGATAAAGCAGAAAGACTGCGAAGGATTCCACGTTTTACCACACAAGCTTTGTTATCCAATATCAGGCTTAGCTTGGAAACAGTTTTTCAAGAAATCGTCTTCAGAGAAAGCGTTGAGGGCAGCTCAAGACTCAGTCGTGGTTCACTTCTGGAACAATTTATCGAAAAAAACTACTTTGAACTTGAATTCCCCAGCAGCTTATGTCGTGCTTGCTAAGGAATTTTGTCCAAATGTCATTGCTGCTTGCAAACGTGTTTTTTAGGTTGTCGAATGTCATCCAAAAAAAAAAAGTTTAAACACTGCGCATTTTAGTATGCACGAGACTGTTGTTTGACCTTTTGTTCGCTAATTACTCGCCGATCACAAATGGTGTTGTCATTAATAAGCTTTATTTAATTTATTTTCAAACTGAAAACTTTTTATTGCAGTGCATTAAAATGTCGTCGTTCACAAGGTTTTAGCAATCAAAAAACAATTTCTAGATAATTTATCTGTTGATAATTTAGATGTTGCAACATCTAAAACACATTTAAAAATTATTTTCGAACACGAAACACTGCACATTCAATAAAATACTCTAACAATAACATCTTAACGACCGTTGAGTTTACCTTGAATCTGATCCAAGCTAAGGCCTTTGGTCTCCATGACGACGAAAAGCGTGAACAAGAACGCGAGTCCGCAGAAAATTCCGAACATCCAGAAGGCGCCGTAGCTTCCAATTGCAATTTCTATCGCAGTGAACCATTTAGTGACAGCGAATCCGAAGATCCAGCAAAGCGAAGTGGCAAGGGAACTTGCGGACGATTTGATGTTGGGCGGAAACATTTCACCTGTGGAAAAGTAAATTAAAAAATCCATCAAAATTTGAAAGTTCGACAACTTACCAAGAATAGCCCACGGAAGCGGCCCAAATCCAACGCAATAAACAATCATGAAAATAATCAAAGATGCAATCGGCAGCCACGTGATGGTCTTAGCTATTTCAGCACCAGATGCATCAAGGTAGAAATACGACCCCAAGGCAGCCAAACTGATAACCATCATAGCAGACGAGAAAAGCAAGATGATCTTGCGGCCAAGCCTGTCTACAACCAAGGGACAGCAGCTTGAAGCAAGCACTTGGACGACACCGATTGTGATTGTGGCAACAGCTGGCTCCATTGAACTGCCGGCCTTCTCGAAGATCGATTGACTGTAGAACAACACGACGTTGACACCAGACAGCTGCTGGAAAGCTAAAAGTCCACCAGAGATGATAAAAGCTGGTGTTTGAAGCTTGGTTTAGTAAATTTGCTGATATCTTCACAAATCGACTCACCTTTAGTGTTTCCCTTGCTGCTGAAAATGTCAGCCATCGTTCCTTTGTTCTTCATCGATTCTTCTACCGACGCTTTGATTGAGTCAAACTCTTCTTGAACGCCTTCGGTTGATTTTCCACGCAAAAACTTCAACGATTTGATAGCGTCGGCATTTCGTCCCTTTGAGATGTAGAAATGTGGTGACTCCGGCATGAAGAAGAAGGTGGCGATAAAAATGATGGGGACGATAAGGCAAAGGTACTGGTAAACTAAAAAGCTGACGTATGGCCCAACAATGTACACATAAAGGATTCCAGTGACGATTCCAATCTGCATAAAGCTGCCCAAAGCTCCACGGCAGTCGTCAGACGCGATTTCACCGATGTACATGGTTTGAGCGGTGTTCACAAAACCGACACCGAAGCCTTGAAGAAGTCTGGCAATGTATATCATCGGGACGTTGCTTGTCATGATCAGCAGCAGCCACGACAAAATGTAAAAGATTGAACTGCATAGCAAAGTCCATTTTCGTCCGATCATGTCCGTCATTGGGCCAGCGATGAAAGGTGCTGCGAACGAAAAAGTATTTTTTTTGTTGTTTCTAATGCTAATTTATTTTCGTGTGTTTAAATTTTTCAATGATCGGATTCGATCGGATGTGCCATTAAAGATTTGAAACGATTTCTTCTTCTTGGTTTGAAAGCTTAAAAACGAAAAAGTATTGCAAAATTTGTTTCAAAATCAATGCCATAACTGCACTGGTTAATCGATTGCATCAATGTTGACAGAAGATAAGAAAGTCATTCAAAAACAATTACCAACAATTGCACTGAGTGCCACCAACGAAGATATCCACGATATTTGATCAGCAGTGGGAATGAAGCTTAAGGGCGAGTCGACAATAATTCCATCTTTTGGGCTGAGTTTCGCGTTTCCGGCTGACGTCCATCCTAGGGTGGTGCCCAAAGCGATGGAACTAATGTTTGCTGCGTGGGTAGAGAAAAGATTTTTGTTAGTTTTGCTTGACGTGATTTATTTTAGTTAGAATTTGTGAGATTGGATTTGATTTTGGAACAATATTGCAGACAAAAGGAAAATCCAACAAAAAAATTTGATGTTTTGGTTGAATACGATAGAATCTAAGTTTAAGCTTCTCATTTTTTAAATCGTTTTGTATAATTTTTTCAATAGATAGAGTGGCTATTTTAAACCTAATTAGCGAGCACGCATTTGAGACATGGCTTTGCACCGCGGCTTTGCATATGTTTTAAATTGGTTCGACAACAACAAATTGAAATGAAACTTGATACGTTTTCTTCGCGATCCGAAGCGTGTGTAGGATAATGATGAAAGAATTTTGTTTTGTATGCGTTCAACTTTTTCTTAGCGGTCTATTTTGCGAGGTTCAGTCCGGTGTGTAGGATAATGATGAAAGAATTTTGTTTTGTATGCGTTCAACCTTTTCTTCAACAAGGTTCAGTCAACAACAGATGAACTGGAAACTTTCCATAGACATTTGTTCAACTTTAAAGAAAATTTTATAGGAAACTTATGCTTATCAAAGCTTGGTGTGTCAAGTTCAAGAAATTTCGATGTGTCTTTCAATGACTCGCTTTTAAGCAATACATTATATGTTAATTCGGGTCTGTCAGCTCGTTTATTTCCATCTCGGTGCTTGTTATCATGACTAATGTGTGCTTTACGCCTCCATGCATCTTCAATTTCTCGGTGATAACGAATGTCGCAGGAAATCAATGTGTCGGTCAGTCAACACATAAACTTGTCAATGTTGCTTGTTAGATTTTTATTTTCACAGAACTTTCAGCGCTTTAAAGTCTTGAGATGCTTCAAAGGATCAATCAATCGCGCACTTACATAAAACAGCTACCAAAAACTGTCTCCACTTTTTGCCTTCTTCCATTCTGTAGTATTTGCTGCGGTCGTCTTCGAATGAACTGACACCTTGATACTTATTTAGTTCAGTTCCGTTACTCATTTATTTTCTATTTTTATCCAAACTCAGACCTTTCTCTACTCAGCGGTGTGTCTGATTTCAGTCTTTTCACTTCACTTAACCTTTTTCACATCCAACTAACGCGAATTGTAATCGAAAACTAACTGCAAATCGGCTGCGAGCTTTATAAGAAAAGTGCAAGAAAGTCTTTATCGGCGAACACTACAAGCCACTTGAGTGCCAATGCCAGGCGACTCCCGTTATCGGTCCACGCAAATCTTTGCAATTACAAAGACTCGGCTACTATTATGAATTAACGATTTGTGTCGTCGTTTAGCCAATCCGCTGTTTTCTCAAGTCGGTTCACGTGGAATTTTTCTCCAGAACGATCATGTTTCATCAATCGCAGGCGCACAACTGTTTACAAAAACTCGCGAATGAGTTGTGCTATGAAGAATGTAAACTTCGGTTGAGTCAAGGCTTCGCGTGATTTTCGACGCTTAATCAAGAAGTTCTAATGGTGATTGGTGCACAAATGCAAGTGAAATGGTGACAAATTGGATGGAAATCATCAATAAGGGTGCGAAGGTCATCGTTTATGTGTCCGTTTGAATGAAAATTTGGGAGTTATTTAGAAAATCAAGCAAAGCCAGCAAACAGAACGGGAATCAGCTTCAACGCCGCATTTTCAGCGGAACATTTTGATTCGGCAGTAACATTTTTATTTTCTTCTAGGTGGGCCAGATAACGTTTTCGCGCGACAATTTGATTTGAATTTGAATTTGCTAGTTCATTGCCGTCTGTCTTTAGCCTACCATAAAATTGCAAATTTTCAGGCGGACAACGATTTTGTACTGTGTCCCGAGAAATTTTTGTTCAAAAAAGTCATCTCAGTTACATTTTCTTAAATCATGAAAGTTAACAAAAACTATTCTTGAATTATTCAAGCGAATGTTTTTCAAGTTTGTGAAGTTCTTAACAGTTTAAATTAAAACAACTAAGTATTAATCGACAGTTTAGATGTGTCAACGGCAACTGGTGATGTTTCCGCCACTCAAGTCTTCGAGGTAAGCTTTAAATTTAAGGCAATTTCACCGAATGTCGTTTTGTTTACGTTTTTGAGTTCGAAAGTAATATCCGAATACTCTATTTTTCGGATTCAATCTTCGAAAACATCGAAAAATCCGGGAAACGCTATCTGGCCCACCTAGATTTTCTTATAATGGATTTACACTGCAGCTAAATCAGTTTGGATTTGGTTTACATTCAGCAGTGTAAACAGCACGCTAAGAGAAAATAATTAAACTTTCCGCTAGCTTGGGATTGAAGTTGACCCGAAACTAATTTGAAGGTTGGCAGCATAAATTTTAAATCGACACAAGATTGTTCTTTTCATTATTTTTGTGTGGCAACAGCTTCTTCTTGATATCTTGATCTTTAGAAAGCGTGTTGTTGTTTGACCTCGTAACTTTTGTCTCGCTTTGGTGTTTCTTGTTTGGGATACTCCGCACGCTACCTCATCAATACTTCCAACAATAATAGCATTTTATTCAACAGATTCTCATAAATCCAAAAAGAATATCACAATCAAAATCAATAATCAAGCAAAAAGCAAATGCAAAACATGAGGTACAAACATAAACTTGTGACTTGCACGGAATTCATCTAGAGTTAAAACAATCCCGACGTTGTTTCTTG